>JABFEX010000921.1:0-25720 GCA_013623515.1 Fusarium illudens | reverse complement strand
GTCTACTTCCCCCTCCGCTTCCACTTCTTCCGCTCCCTCCTCCGCCTCTCCCGCGCCACCGGCACCTTCATCCCCCTGGCCTCCCCCCTCATCGAGGTCCTCACCTCGGCCGAGATGAAAAAGCCCCCCAAGCCCGCCTCGCTCAAGCCCTTTGACTTTGCCACCGCCTACAAGACCCCCAAGTCGTACATCCGCACCCGGGTCTACCAGGACAGCGTCGGCGAGCAGGTCGTCGAGCTCCTCGGCGAGTACTTCCTCCTCTGGGCAACCTCCATCGCCTTCCCCGAGCTCGCCCTCCCAGTAACCATCCAGCTCAAGCGCTGGCTCAAGCAGACCCGCAGCCGCTCCCAGGGCAACAAGAACGTCAAGCTCTTTGGCCAGCTCCTCCTCCTCGTCCAGAAGCTCGAGGCCAACGCCAAGTTTGTCGAGGAGCGCCGCGCCAAGGTCGAGTTTGCGCCCAGGGACCGCGCCCAGGTCGACGCCTTTTTGCGCGACTTTGACCTCGCCAAGACGCCTCTGGGCGCCTATGTTGTTGGGCAGCGCAAGGCCCGCGCCGAGCGAGCCAAGTTGCTCGAGGAGGCGCGGAGGGAGGAGGACCGCAAGAGGCGAGAGGATGAGAAGGCCGATGCGGAGGATGACAGTGAGGAAGAAGAGGAAGACGAAGAAGAGGATGACGAGATGGATGTGGAGGACGAGATCGAAGAGAGTGACGATGAGGATGATGAAGAGTAAACCAAAAATGTTGGACTTGATTGTTTTGTTTGGGCTTGTTATGTTACGTTAGACATGGACATGGGTTTCTGTCCGATAGACCTGAATCAAGGATACCTATCTCTTTCTGTTGATACAGATTCACTCTCTGATCAGGCACACAAAGGATAATCAGTAAAGATGTAATTCAACAATTTCTTCATAGCCATTCTCGCCAAAACCTTGCGAGTCATGATGGATATTTCTGCAAAACACAAGACATTAAACAAGCCTTCAATACCCTCAATAGTCCAGCCCTCCCAAACTCCTCAAGAAATGCCATCTTCCTGCGACAGCCTTCATCAAGCCTGATCTGATCCAAAGGACCATGAACCCAAAAACGCCTTTCCATGATTGATTCCAAATTCGCCGTGCCTGAAATACTCCGCATCGTCCGCGTCAGTGCTTCTTTTACAACCCCGGAATGCCCTCCCATGTCAGCTGGTCGCTGCAGTTGGTGACATCGCGGACTGTCATGCCCGTTATGTTGAGAACCGTCATCTCAATCTCCTCCTCGCTCATTGCCTGGCCAGCCGCCTTCTGGCCCTCGAGCACGTCATAAAGGCTGTAGATCTGATCGTTCTTGGCCTCGAGTTGCTTCAGGAGAGATCGGATGCTCTCGGCGAGACTGACACGCTCACGGCGACCAAGAGCCTTGTCACGACCGTTGTACTGGGCCTGGATGCGAGACAGCTCGAGCTGCAAATGATGAGACTCATCCTCTAGACCCTTGATGACCATGGCCAGCGCATGGCCAGGCGACTGAAGGGGACGCATCGTCGGGTCCTCTACCGACAGATCGCGGTCGCTAACAGGGACTGGTCGAGGGACGGTGACGCGCTTCTTGCCAGCAGCAACATCGGCAGACGAAACGAGACCACGGTGAGAAGTGATTCGGCTGCAGACAGTGCAGTTGCGGCAGTTGTGCTCGCAAAGATTGTCGAGAACTCGCTTGGCGTCGCTAGAGAGAACAGGGCAGGTGTCCTTGTCCACGCTCTTGATGCTATCAGCCGTGAAGTCGGTCACAACTACATGCCTCTGCGATGATCGAGACTGAGAGCGTGTGTGCTGCGATCTCTCGCTGTGAACCGTCGTGTTCTGGGTAGTTTGTTGCTTCTGTTCCCGAGACTTGACCTCCTTACGCGTCTTCGGGACGACACTCAGCTGGGTCGAATAGTCCTGGGCAGTGTTGTCGACAGACTGAAGGCCAGTCGTCTCATCATTATCCTCCAAGGTGTCCATGTCGTAGGTTGCAATGCCCTTGATAGCGCCGCGCTGGTTAGCCTCAGACACTGTTCGGCGCCTGCTGCCATGGTTGGCCACATTGGAGCTGTTCTTCTGGGAGGTCTTGGCGGGAATCGAGAAGGCAACCTTTTGAGGCTGGCTGGTCTTGGAAGTCTTGCTCTTGCTTCGCGATTTCTTCGACTCGCTCTGCGAAGTAACGTCACGCTTTGTGGTGGTGCGCGTTTCCTCCTCCGTGACATCAGGAATCGTGGGCATCTTAGCACTGTCCTCGGTAGGCTCAGGAAGCTCCTTCGTCTCGGTGTTCTCAGCGTTGCCGTCAGCGTCGACCTCGTTAGTGTTTGAGTTGATAGTGATGTCGGGAATGAAGAAGGCCGAAGTCATGTTTTCCTCAGTCTCGTCATCGAGGCGGGCGGAAAAGTCCTCCTTAGGGGCAGGGCGGCAGTGATCAAGTTGCTGCTTCAAGAACTCGACCTCATCCTTGAGCTTCATGTTCTCGTCGTGGAGGTCGTGAATGCTTCGCTCGAAGCCCGAGTTCTCGCGTCGAAGCATCTTGTTCTCGCCAAAGTACTTCTCGTTGTGTCGCACGAGACTCTCGTTGTCCTCGCGGAGTGTTGACTTCTCCTGCAACATGGCCTGAATCTCTTGTTGGACCGCCTCGACTTCCTCCTTGGCGGCGTCAAGCTCATGCTGGAGGCCATCAAGATTCTCCCGAAGATCTTCATTCTCGTCCATCAAGGCCTTGTTGTTCGTTCGCAGCGAGCGGTTCTCGTTGATCAAGGACTGGTGTTCCCGGCGAACGGTATTGTTGTCTGAGCGCAGAGACTCAGACTCCTCCTTGAGGCCATCGTTCTCCTTTCGCAGCGTCTCGTTAGCAGCCACAAGAGACTTGTTCTCGAGCTCTATCGAGTCACGGCCATGCTTCAAAGACACAAGATCCCTTCGCAGAGTGTCATTCTCGGTGCGAACCTGCTCGGTCGATTCGAGCTGCCTGTGAGTAGTCTCCAGTTCCTTCTGCTTGGTGCTCAACTTGCGTGTGAGCTTGTTGATATCTTCGCATGCCTCCTGCAGCTTTCTCACGGCACGGTCTCTCTCCTGTGCCATCGCATCATTCTCGATCTCGCACAGACTGATCTTTCGCGAGGTTTGCTCCAGACGTGACTGAAGGGTTGATACTTCTACTTCCAATCCTATCACGGGGTTAGCAGAATACTCAGCGGATGAAGTGGGGATATAATCTTACGGTTCTTCTGAGCCATCAGCTTCTCGTTAGCCTGGACGGAAGCAAAGTCATCCTCCAAGGATTTCCGCGACTTAAGCTGGGCCTCCAGCTGCTCAACTTGTTGCTGGAGGTTCTCGGCATATTCTTGCACCTTGTCGTAATGCTCCTGGAGAGAAATGATCTCCTCGCGGATCATATCCATAGACACAAAGATCTTCTCTTCATCTTCAGGCACTTCGAGCTCATCCACCTCGGCGTGGCTAACGAGAGAGGGCTTCTCGTATCGGTCGTGGACCCTACCGTGCTTGACAAAGATGGGGACTCCATCTCTCATCGCACCGCTGAATCGAAGTGTGCCATCAACAAAGTCGCCCAGGTGAGAGACTTCTGGCAAGAAAAAGGAGCGCCCATTGCTCTCGTTATGACCCGGGCTGCCCATGGAGTGGGGTGATGAAGGTACGGCTGTTAGGCTGGACTTTGCTGAAGACATATGTGGTGAGGACCGATCGCGTTGCTCCTGGTCCTGTTGGTTAACTTTGGGGCTTTGTGACGCGCTGCGCAGGCGGTTGAGGGCGTTAGTGAGCGACTCGCGGTGTTGTCGCTTCTGCTCAGTCAGGGACTCTGATGCTACCCGTGTGTGAACCTTGGACAGCGGGCTAGGGTTGTGTGTGTTCTTGCCCCAAGAGGGGTTAGAGAGGGCTCGGGCGGGTGACTTGGCCAGCAGCGAGGACAGGTCGGAGTCGCTGTCGACGCGGGGCTGCATCTCAGCACGGGTTCTGTTGGAACCCTCCCAGGTGTGATTTGTCGTGTCGTCGGCAAACTTGCTTTGAAACTTGGTGGCCGAGGCAGGAGGCTTGTTCTCCTTGGACTCGGCGCTCAGCGGCCGCGTGTCGGTGTTGTCCTCGAAGACGGGCACCTCGCGCGTCTTGGGCATGCCGAAGAACTCAGGCCACTTGCGGTGAGCAGCCTCCCAGTTGACGGGCAGGTTCTTGGGGGCGGTGACGCGGGCGATGTCCTCGTTGAGCCTGCGCGTGGACTCGCCGTCCGGGTCGGAGAAGACGGAGGACAGTGTCGGGCTGACGGTGCCGTGGGAGCCAGTGGATGAGGGCGGCGAGTTGAATGGGTTGTCGCGGTTGGCCTTCATTTCTCTAAGGATGCGGGAGCGGTATCTGCTAGCGGCGTCCACCTCCATGGCTCTTTCTCACGCGTATCGGCGCGTGCGAAGGATGTGGGAGCTTGGAAGTTGAACGATGATGGAAGGCGAGGATGCAAAAGCACCCGCGGCGCGTGTTTTGAAAAGGGTATACCGTGATTCGGGGGGGTTTGAAGGGGATCAATTCTATATGGATTGAGGTATGTGATGCATCAAGAAGGTAGAACGGGTCGTGAGAGACGTGAAAGAAGAAGCGAGGCAAGACTTGGTGGGTGTAAGAAGTGATAGTGTTTTGGCCGAGAGAAAGAGAGACCCAAGTGATTTAGTTGTGTTTGGGTCGGAGCCAGGGTTGCGTCTGTTTTGGGACGAAAGTAAACAAAGCATTGCTGCCGGCCCCACCTCGGCAGCCACTAAAAACGCGCTGGCTAATGGCTTCAGAGCGCTAAAGTATCGCTAACCCTAGAAGCGATTGGGCAGTGTCAGTCCCTCAAGCTCCAGAGGCGCGAGGTGGGGCTGTTGTGTCTGATTCACGCCCGCTGCAAAACACGGCCGAATGCGCTGGCCGCCTTTTCTCGCGTTGAGTGTGCGTGCATGACCTGAGAAATGATATCGCGTTAATGTAGGTACAGTAGGTACGTTTAGACACGTCACTTGTGTCCATGATAGGTTCGTTGCTATAATAGGAGTTCTCTTCGAGACATATCCGCGTTAGTTCCTGCCGTTTTGCCTACCTATTACACACCCAGCAGGTGCCTTATCGTTGACTTGAGACGACGGCTAAAATCGCGTCTGATTCCATGATCTTGCATCATGAACCAACACACCCAACTATACATGCTCGAAACATCCATGTCAACACGACTAATAACTAACAAGACTTCATCTCACAGGAGACAAGCACCACTCCTCATCGCCTCCTTAGTCTCTTAGTTATTCCCTCACCGTCTCTTCTGCACACCAAAATTCGTTCTAGAATCTCCATCTAGTCATGTCTTCGCAGTAGCTAGTCGATTCTTATGACCTGCTCGTTTTGGTGGTGGGGCAGATCGTCGCACCTTGTCTCGACTCCAGGACCCTGACCGATAGATAATCTCGACATTTCTCCGACATCTTTTCTGTCTTGTTTCTCTTTCTTTTTTATCTGCGCCCCTATTTTCACTTTGTTGTGGCTTCTCTTGCCTCGGCGAGTGGCTTTATCCGTCTCCTTTTCTTCTCTCGGATGCTGGCTCGTCTCACTCCTGTCAACCTCCGAAACCGCATCGCCACATTTCGATATGGATCGCCTTATCTCGTAAAAAACCGCGCGTTAGGACCAGCAAGCCTTCAACTTTACCTACGATAGGATCCCTTTTGGCATTAAATCAGGGCTTTCTTCTTGTTTCAATGGCTCGACGAATAGTCACTGCTGGCCTGGCCAGCCTGATTGCTATTCAACTGACGTCAGCTGCTCCAAGCCGTGAGGACACTCGTCAACATTACTGTCCTGTCCTCTATACAGAGCCACCAACAAATTGTCGCCCACTTCCAGAGACCTTTCTCGCTTTCTCATCCAAGATTCCAAAGTCTGTCCCTGCCGAGTCCCGGGTACTTGAGGATGCTGTCAGTGCTCTCTCTGTCTTGCAGGACCACTTCTTTCAGCCCGATTATGCGACATGGCCTTCTGCCATAGACTGGACAGCTGCCTTTGCAGGGACTGCTGTTGCTGGAATGTTGACCACTTTATCTAAATCCATCAATACTGTGGACCTGGACGGCATCAACGACTGGAGGGTCAAGGAGAATGTGATATCGTCATTCTATGCACAGTTGGTCGGCTCTTATTTTGGACAAGATGTCCTATCCATCCGAGGCCAAGTGAGTATATTAATACTCCTTCCAATTGAATTCATGAACTGATATTATGGGCAGGCGTATGATGACATCCTCTGGGTGGCACTCGGCTGGATCGAGGCCATCAAATTCGTGAGAACTCACGGGGATCTGCATTATCCACAAACCAAGTCCGATGGGATCACAGCCGACAATGGCCTCAGGGATATCATTGAATCCATGCCTTGGCAGGGCTACAACTGGTTCTCATCATTTGCCCATCGCGCCCGCATCTTCTGGAACCTTGGCTCTCGTGGGTGGGAGACGAGATTCTGCAACGGGGGCATGGTCTGGAATCCCCGCCTCAACCCGTACAAAAACGCCATTACCAATGAGCTCTGGGTATCTGCTTCGATATCCATGTATGAACACTTCCCCGGTGACAACTTTACGGCACCCTGGTTGGCAAACGCTGCGTTCCCGGGCAACGACCCGGCACATCTCGCAGCTGCTATGGAAGGGTACCACTGGCTCATGAATGTCAACATGACCAACTCGCGCGGTCTGTTTGTTGATGGATACCATATCGACCGGAGTAAACCTGGCAACACAAAGTGCGATATACGAGACGAGATGGTGTACACGTATAACCAAGGCGTCTTGTTGACGGGCCAGCGGGGACTCTGGGCTGTGACCGGAGGCGCATCATACTTGGAGGATGGCCATCTCTTGATCCAGTCGGTCATTGAAGCGACTGGGTGGAGCTTAAAAAGCAACAGGCCTGTCGATGATCCAAAACAAGTGCGTCCAGGTCAGTTGCCGCCCTGGGGAGGACTCGGCCGAGGGGGAGTCATGGAAGAGCAATGCGATGCGAGTGGTACGTGTTCGCAGGATGGACAGACCTTCAAGGGCGTTTTCTTTCATCACTTTACCACTTTCTGCGTACCTCTTGACCCTCTCCGAGTCGAGAAAGGTATGCGAGCGGATGTGCGAGGCTATCGACGAGTGAAGACAGCACACGCGACGGCTTGCAGATCATACTTGGGATGGGTCAGGCACAATGCTCTAGCAGCTCTTGAGACCCGCGATGAAGCAGGGCTCTTCGGCATGTGGTGGGGTGCCGGGTTATTTGATGCCATCGTCACTTTGGATAACGACGGTATCGACCACAACGCCGAGAACACAACCGACTATCGCAACCAAGGGACGCCAGATGATGAGACATGGGGAGGGCGCCACAGGTGGCTCCCTGGCACGGGGCGTTGGACCGCCTCTAATCCAGAACCAGATCAGGAGGTACTTGGAAGCGTCGTTGGAGCCCAGAAAACGATGAATAAAAGAGATTCATCCGGGGGAGTCAAGCCAAGGAGTCAAAATCCCAACGATCGAGGGAGGGGACGAACAGTAGAGACCCAGGTTGGCGGGCTTGCGCTGCTTAGAGCATTTTGGGAACTGTCGCAATCATATTGATGATGACATGGAGTTATGTTTGCGATGGATATTATCATGATGCATTTATTAGATGGCACTTAGCTGGATAGACACTGAACATGGAGTTTACGTTTAGGTACAATGAGACTTGGCGATTTTCTACTTGAACATGGCGCTTCGCATTCGCACCGGAGCAATTAGTGATCCCGAGTCCACCTGGATGCTGCATCGCAAGGATTCAGCCCTATGGCAGACTCCTCCTCGGCACCCATGCCCGTGTTGCGCCCCCTTCGACTTGCGACGCATTGCGGCCTCCCGCGCACTCGCTTCCAAGTGCGAGGCCCGAGACGGCGGGGACTGATTGGCCCGGCGCCGGAGAAGTGGAGAAGAAGTCCGCGTCTGCACGTCGGCGCCAAGCCTTTTCGGGGATGCGATTCGAGAAGTAGTTGCGTCAGCGTGGCTGCGCATTCGCGTGATGATCATTTCGAATCGAGGGCTTGTTTTGGGAATTGTAAAAATGATGGGGAGCGGAGGATTTGGGTATAAGAGGTAGGGTAGATCGTGGGGAGAGAAGGAATAGTCTCTGTACCTATTCTCACACAACTCAAGACATCTACATTCTACAATACCTACCCTACAGTTCAACCAAACCCATCAAGGGCAAGACTTACACCAACACCATCCTCACCACTTACTTGATACCGCCCATCAAACACACAATCATGGGTCTCGTCGGTCTCATTGCCAGCAATCTCCTCCCTCCCTCCGAGAATTCCCGCCGCTACAACACAAACTCTACCGGCAACTGCTGCAACCATCGCATCCAATCAGCCTACCTCGTCCAGCCACAGCAACAGCCCACGGCCCCAAGCATGGACTACGCATACATGACAACGGGGCGCTCCTCATGTCACCAGCGCAAGATGGAACGTCGCTACCAGAAAAAGATGCAACGTGCTGAGCGGGACATGCTCCGCGCCGAGCAGAGGGCGGAGCGGGATCTGCAGCGGGCCGAGAGACGGGAGGCGGGCGCCGTGCTGGTCAAGTCGGGGATGCAAAAGATGGGCATCAACAAGGGGCATTCGGGAAATGCCAATGTACATGAGACGAGGGATGCGGGTTCTTTTGAGATGAGGGACATGACCTCTGGTGTGAGGGATACTCGTCAGGATCATGTGTTTGAGCTGGATGCTATGAACCAGCAGCATGCTATGCAGGATATACCGCCCGCGTACCAGGAGGTGGAAAAGAAACAATAAGGATATAGATTAATTAAGTTAGATATTAAAGTTATAGAGGACGGTTAGCATCGGAAATTGAAAGTAAACGGGTGGCCATTCCTTTATTGGGCTCTCTCTTAAGATACCTATGCTAGGTAAGGTATAAGCACAAAGGTGCGTCAAATAGCTATATTGGTGTGCCAAATATCCGCTCCCTTCTTAAACTAACTCTACATTAAAACCATGCGCCCGCATATCATTAAGTAGCCACTCAATCGGAGTAGCATACGTTGTGTCAGAACCCTCGTTTGGCCCCAATCCAAGGCCGCTGGTGATCATCCCGGCGATGCAACCGTGTAAGTCATATACGCAAGACCCCGAGTCACCTAGGCTTGAAAAGCTCACCCTGGGGCTGCTTTTATCGTTGTGGCCTAAAATACACCAATCCTCAGAGTGAAAGAATTGGTCGAGAAGTGGCTGCCGAATGACTGACTGATTTGACCTCATTCGCGACACCAACGGTAAATCTTGTGGTGCGCCCATGTTTTACTACTAACATCGCTGGGTCTTGGGGCACCACAGACTCAAACAGAGGGTTTCGCATGTCCTTCTTAGGAACGGTACCTTTGAGCTCGACCGTGTGTGTGTGTGCGGCGGTTGTACTGGACCTGGTCGGCTGTGATCTTGGCACGATCGCTGTCGCTGTACTCTTTCCGGAATGCCCTAAATGCCTTGGCTGAGGCTCCGCTGCCGCCAAACACGAGGTTCTTCAGGTCTGCAAGAGGGGTTTCATGCTTTCCCGGATACAACTCAGCCAAAGCCCAATCTCTCAGACGTGGTCGTGCCGTCTGCTGCTGGGTCCCAGGCGGAGGGTCAACGCCAACCTTGGGCGAGAACAGAACATGCCCGATGATTCGGGTCTCGGTCGGCGCTTTCTCATTCTCGAGCCTTCCCCTCAATGATTCCAAGTGTTGTTTCTCGGCCGAATTGAATCTGGTGATGCTCGACTCTTTCATTTCCACCTCGACTCATGGACCTCGTGTTGGCGCAGGATATCTCGGCAGTTCAAAACGACAGCCAGTCCCTCTGACCAGTCAACCGACCCAGACTCAACAGATACTAGCAGAGTGACCGGGCTGATCGGCCCGTCGACGTTGAGCAACTCATCGGCTACTCGACAGTCGCCGGATCGCAAGATATCAATGGCGCTCCACTGGATGTCTTGGACGGCTTGCATGATGTGCTGGCGGAGGGATCCAGATGGATCGCTCCATAACGGAGCAATGGGGTGTTGTCCGACCGGATCCAAGGTCCGTTTCATCTGCCAAAAGTGGTCTCGAAGACTCCATGGCTCGGTGCTCGATCTTGCCACGAGCCTAGGACGGTAGACTCTGACTTCTGGAGTGTCTGGGATCGGATGGCGGGAGACATGGTGGTTATTTATAACATTGCTTCGTTAACCTTTACACGGAGGCTTACCACAAAGGCAAAAAGATGTAGACAAAGGCGAGATTGATATGTGCGCAAGGATGCTGTCGGCGGCTTGTCAGTCAGAGTAAAGTGACGATGTGTTCGTTCTCGAGTTTGGTGACCGAATGACGCTCAAGGTAATCCACATTGACAATTAACCCGATAACTTACAAAAAGAAAGACATACCAACAAGTACTCCGGACATGTGAATCAGCAGCATGCTGTGCGCGATGCACCACCCGCGTACCAGGAGGGGGAAAAGAAGTAAGGACGGGGATGTGGATTGATTAAACTACCACGCAGGTCAAGAAATAAATAAGACACCAACCAGTATCGGTAAGAGGTAATCTACGTAGTAAGGGAGGAATTATATTATCCCCTTCTAAGGATAGCTATGAGGCTAGAAAAAGGATTATTAGAGAATATACCTAAGGTCTTAGTGTATTACTTTTGATCAGATATGATATTATTAAGCTCTTATTTTACTATTTCTTTGACTATCTTATTTTAAAGTAGGAGTAGTATTTCAGCGGAGTTAGGTACTGCTCCTTGAGTGTCTCATTTATTTCTTGACTTGCGTGACTACCTACCTGGATATCGGAGTTATGGATTTTGCCTATAATGGTCAGTATTAATGAGAATGATCTGCATTCATACAACGCCCAGTTCTTGGTGTTTCAAACATTCAAGTCTCACTCAACCAATCACACACTCTCTGAAATGCATTGACTCTGGTTGGATCCGTGGGCCATGGCGCAAAGACCTCCGATATCGAACCCCGCCAGCTCGGCCGTAGCAACCCCGCTACGTCGAGAGAGACGGTACTACGTAGGCTTCTCACGTGGCAGCTAAGAGCCTCTTGAGAGGTACCTGGCTAATGTCTGGATCCCTGTTTATCTGTGGCTTGGACCTCAGGATATCACCTCATGATTTGTAGGTAGGGAAATCTCGGGGCTGGTTGAAACTCAATGCATATTCATGGAACGATAACCGGCCTGGTATCGGCCTCTGGCATGTTCGGACAGGCCGCGTCGAGCATATCCGCACCCGGGAGGAGACTTTGCAATTTGCAGCACGGCCCTCCATCTGCCAAGTGCCCGCTACGTGCGAATTGAGTCATTCGTGGTGCTCATCTCCAAAGCTAACAAAAATCGAGGTCCGATCTTTCGGCGGTGACTGACTAGATGCTTTACAACGCACGTCCTGGCCTGACTCTTTTTCTTTCTTCCCATCAACATACCTACACATTCCGTTCACGATGCCTTCAGTACATGACCCCCCTGTGGTACCCGTCGTCGCCAATGGCGCCGTCAATGGAACAAACGGCGACACCCGGCCGCACACTCCCACCACCGGCATGGCCTTGACTGAGTACAGCGCCAACCCTTCGACGCCGTCCGAGGAGAAACGCGCTCAGATCAAAGAGGTTGTCCCGGAAGAGTACCTCCTCCCCACGGGCTACCCAGACGTGAGTTGCGACCCCCTTGACTCATATGAGAACCGTGAAAGCTGACCACCAGCACCTCAGTACCTCCGTCTCATCGCCAGCGCCACCTCCCGCGTCTACGAAGCCTGCAAGGTCACCCCCCTCACCCACGCCGTCAACCTGAGCAACCGACTCGAGTGCAAGGTCCTCCTCAAGCGCGAGGACGAGCAGCCTGTCTTCAGCTTCAAGCTGCGCGGCGCCTACAACAAGATGGCACACCTCGACCCGGCCAAGAGCTGGAAGGGCGTCGTGTGCTGCTCGGCCGGCAACCACGCCCAGGGCGTCGCCTTCTCCGCCCGCAAGCTCAAGATCCCCGCGACTATCGTCATGCCCGAGGCGACCCCCAGCATCAAGCACCTGAACGTCGCCCGGCTCGGCGGCCATGTTGTGCTGCACGGCCCCGACTTTGACGCCGCCAAGGAGGAGTGCGCCAGGAGGGCGAAGCAGGATGGGCTCATCAACATCCCGCCGTTTGACGACCCGTACGTCATTGCCGGCCAGGGAACTATTGGAAACGAGCTCTTTGGCCAGGTCAACATGGCCAAGGTGGAGGCCATCTTCTGCGGCTGTGGAGGCGGTGGTCTCATTGCTGGAATCGGCCTCTATGTCAAGCGCATGGCTCCCCATGTCAAGATCATTGGTGTCGAGGCCCACGACGCCAATGCCATGGCGCAGTCCCTGAAAAAGGGCGAGAGGGTCTTGCTCAAGGAGGTCGGTCTGTTCGCTGATGGTGCCGCCGTCAAGATCCCCGGAGAGGAGACGTTCCGTATCGCCAAGGAGGTTGTCGACGACGTTGTCGAGGTTACGACGGATGAGATCTGCGCTGCTATCAAGGACATGTACGACGACACCCGCTCAGGCCTGGAGCCAGCTGGTGCCCTGTCCATCGCCGGCCTGAAGAAATACGTTTCCCAGAACCCCTCGAGAGATTCCAAGCGCACGCTCATCGCTGTGACGTCGGGCGCCAACATGAACTTTGACCGTCTGAGGTTCGTTGCCGAGCGTGCCACCCTGGGTGAGGGCAAGGAGGCTCTGCTCTCTGTTCAGATCCCCGAGCGCCCTGGTTCCTTTGCCGAGCTCGTCAACACCATCATGCCCCATGCTGTCACCGAGTTTTCGTACCGATATGCGAGCGATGAGGTGGCCAACATCCTCATTGGTCTCTCACTAACAGCACCTGCTTCTCAACGATCCGAGGAGCTTCGCACGCTCATCGATCGCATCAAGTCCAGCAACATGAACGTGACAGACCTTTCGCAGGACGAGCTCGCCAAGAGCCATATCCGATATCTTGTCGGTGGTCGATCCGGCGTCCCCCACGAGCGGCTATACATGTTCACCTTTCCCGAGCGCCCAGGCGCTCTCGAGAAGTTCCTGGTGACATTGCGACCCAAGTTCAACATCAGTCTGTTCCAGTACCGTAACTACGGCGGCGACGTGGGCAAGATTGTCACGGGTATCGTGTGCCCCGACGACGAGGTTCCTGAGCTCGAGAACTTCTTGCGCAAGATTGGATACCCTTACCAGGACTGTACCGACTCGGAAGTGTTCAAGACATTCCTGAGAACCTGAGAGGATGGAGGGGCAGCATGAGCATTCGGGGTTTTGCTTGGGGGCGTTGGGTATCAAAAGAGAGCATGATTTAATTTTCAAAAAGAGAGATGTAATTTTTTAGCCGTCGAGTTTAGCGTCATCTGTTGGATTGTAGATAGACTAGATTGGTGTACACACCTTGGAAACTGGAGGAAATGAAGATCAAGTTCCAAGTAAGTTGGCCTGTGAGAGGGAATTATCGAGGTGGTGCTTGTGCCGAAGACGTCCATTGGTAACCGTGACTATCCGCTTCAAGATGGCTCCTTGCTTCTGCCATCCTCTTCTCTGCAGTAGTTAGTCAATTAGATACCTCGGCTACGTATGCACTTTGTATTTTACTCGTCATAACTTGGCTTTGATTTGGCAAATTCTTTAGAAATGGCGCTGTTAGGGCTTTGGCTGCTGCCATTCACTCAACATAACGTAAACCGTCTGTGAATGTGGAGGAGCCCTGGCTATCAAACCGTAGGTACCTTAGGTATGTTCTCTAGTCTTGTTAGAATATTGGCATATTTTTTGGACATACAGGAACCCTCTAAGGAATGCTAGATGAATATTGCTTCCAACATTTGCGTTAGGGATAAGAGGAGATGTCCAAGGGAATGTTAGTAGACCTTACCCTACGCCCCCTTCGATAGATCTATCATGATATTCCAAACCCGTCACCCCTCTGACAAATCTTTTAAGAATCGAAGTGAATAGGTAGCTAGCCTTATTCATATCTGATAATTTCAAACCGCAATGCCAGTTGGTCGAACCATCATTCCACATGGCCCTCTATTCTCAAGCACACCCAACCTTCCTCCTCGCCGTGATGACTGTCCTCGCAAGTGGTTTGAGCCTGAGAAACCACGGAGAACGCTAATATAACGCAGATCTATTGTATGAAAACGGCTAGAGTCCGCAAGGTACTTTGAAGAGAAGTGTCGACAGCTTGTCTGGTGGAGGAGTTGGAGTTGTCCCATATCTGCAGCCCCTGACCTGGCTCATTTGGCACGATGCGGGCGTGTCCGAACTGAAAGTGATGTATGAGCGCTAGCGAGGTTATCAGAAGAGTAATCGGTATACCTTGAATCTCATCGAAAAGTCCTTTCGCCCAAACTCCATTGAGAAAGGCGTACACGCGAGTATCAGATCGCAAACCAGCATTTCGGGGGCAGACTGATAAGCCTCTCCAACTTCTGGGACTGCCACAGGAGTCCACTGAGAGCTGCATGATGGGTAGCAAATGAGTAATTTGTGGCGAGTAATGGTTCTCCTCTACGCTCCCATGCCGCTATCTCGTGTAGAGTGAAGGATTGGAGAGCTGGTGCCTCTCTTTTCGTGCCATGTTTGGGAAATCCATCCGCAACTGACTGAACGGCGCTGTACCGCCAGAAGCGGCTTTGATATGAATAGCTTCCGGATAAGCTGGGCAACCTTTGCAGGTAGCGAAGATAACTCTGGAACACATACAGACTCTGCTGCCTCACGCTTGGGGGTGTAAAGCTGCTGTCATTTAAATTAAGCTGAGGTTCGCGTTGCTAAGGATTTTGCCAGGCTGCTGCGGTCCGTAAGTGGCCCAAAGAATGTTCTGACTATCAGTCTGGGGAATTCATATCCCACTGGAATTCCTTTCAAGTTACTGTCGTTGTAAAAAGCTGGATTGTACGTGAAGTTATCTTCCTTGCATGTAGTATACATCCCCCTCCTAACAGCAGAACGCTTGCTATCATGATGTGAAGGAAAACAACGCTACTAGTCTACACAATGCCTATTCGAGCAATGAAAGTGTTTGTGTCGGGGTATCAATAAACGAAATTTGGAACGTCCTGTAGCTGAACCACACCTCCAAACTCCCTCTCAGGGGACAGCACGTCCAGCCCAAGCCATCATGAATATGGGACTCGCCTTGCCCTGTGGCCTCCACCTTGGCTACTTCGGAAACATCGTCTGGGTCTACTTGGATCATGGGACAGAAACAAACGTGTGTAGGCTCTGAACATGTGGTGACAGGGTTAACGCCAAGACGACATGACCCTAGTGACCGTTGGGCACCGTTCTGGTACTCCATGAGAAGACCAACGCACAAGTCCGAGGCTGGGGACTTATAAATGCTGACTTGAACCAAACCCTCCAGAGGAGCGACAGAGTATAGGGCTTCTAACGCATCCTCAGGCTGCGGCTCGGTCTGTGGCTGAGGGGTTGGCACAAGGATCAAGTTGTCGGCATTCGAATCGTTTCGAACCACGGCACCGAAACCATTCACGACTCCACCAGGACGCTGGTCGAAGACAAGGGCGAGGGGTGGTGACTCCAGAAGCGCATGATGGCGCTGCTCACGACCAAGAGCAGACCCTATAAAGATGTCGCCGCTGAGTCTTGTTCGAATCTGCAACGTGAGAAGTGAGAGAAAATTCGGATATGAAGAAGAGATGGCATACCATGAGGGCATAATCCATAGCCATGCGGCGATAGTTATCAAGCCCTAGTGCCATGACACCATCGCCAGGTGGTATAGGAACATAGACCCACGAGACTTTTGGCCGGATTAAACTGGGCAATCGCTCGCCGAATTGCGCTGCGGAAGGCATTTTAGCAGTGTGACTATAGACACCAAAGAGTCTGTTCGATCTGAAAAAGAATGTAAGGCCTGTCGTTTGGCTGAGTGGGATGCTGTGATAGTGCCAAGCGGTGCGGTCTTGCATGCACGCGAACATGTGTAGCCTGTGGCTGCTGAGACAAGGCGATGTTAAACCTGTCTCAGACGTTCTCTCGTAGGAGCTTCCAAAAAGTTGCAGCAAGGGATGAGCCGTGGGCTGACCCAGGGGCATCAGATCAGTTGTATGGTAGACCACGGCGGTGGGATTCGGGTCTTCTGATGATATGGAAACGCTTTGTATCGCAGGAAAGGGAGTATTCCATATCCAAGGGCCATGCAAGGGCTTTCGGAAGTACAATCGAGCACGGCCGAACTGCGACTTGTAAGCTTGATGTTATGATATGAATCCAGGGGATGTTACTTGAAAGTGGAAAACTGCATTGCTTATCCTGGCCTCTTCTATGTTGTCAAATACCCGGAACCCGTCATCAATTTCGATTCGTTGGTCAATAAGACGCTCGTCGATGAATGCAAAGACCATTGAGCTGTGATGGTTCCAATCACTCATAGTGTCCGAGTAGCCTGGTAGCCTTTCGATCCTTTTTATCCCATAAGCATCCAGTGTAAGACGGATGATAGGGTCTTGTGGTGATGTCTCGGCCAAGATGGGCTCCCCCCCACGCTCCTATGCTGATACTTTGCCTATGGGGAATTTCTTGAGGCCTTGAGGGTAAGAATTCGATGCTTCCTGGGCAACCTTCAAGGTGGCACAGAAACGCCACAGAAGACTGTCGAATGAGTACGACCGGACCATCTGCAAGATCTCAGTTGGCAGAAGAGCCAGCTCGGGAATGCCTAGTGCCTCGACGACTGAGGAGCTAGGTACCACGATATCATCTGGTTCGAGATACAGAGGGTAGCTGCCCCAAAGATTTCCCCAGGCTGCTAGAATCCACAAGCAGTTCCAAGGATCCTCGCCCTCGGGCTTGTATTCACGCATGAATAAATGGACGCAATCCGCGTGGATTAGCACACCCTCGGGCAAGGGATGCGGCCTGTGGCATGGTTGCCAAGGGCAGACGCATAGCTTGCTGAGAGTGCACCCGCCCTTGGGGAATGTTGATACCGGCATGCGATGGTGCAGAGCGCTGGAGTCATCGTTCCCAATCACTTGAACCAACCATGAGTACGGAGCTGAAAAAGCGTAGTGGGATTGGAAGTACAGTACCTGCTACAAAACGCTCGTCAACTTGTATTTCTAGGGCGCAAATACCACAGCGCGGCCGAAGGAACATTTGCATCCAAGTATGGGGCAGACCTTGGCCTATTTCCGTAATAAGAGGTGACAGCTTAAAGGTTGGATACGAGCCTCGTCGCCGTAGTCGTCCATATGTCATGTTGTGGAGCAAGTCGTCTAACAGAATGCTGCAATATGAACCCATGTTCTATAATTTCCCTTTTCAGCGGCCCTAGACGTCAGTTGGTCGATGCTGAGCTGGGAACGTTCCGTCAGAAGAAAAACACAACATGGATGGATGGAAGCACCGATCTCCGACAGAAGCAATTTAACGTGCGTGTTCTAGCGAGCTTCTACTGCCGGGGCTAGATGGTCATGGCGTTGTGGCCCTTGCTGCCGTGTGTCTTTCTAGAAATGTTGCATGCGTCGCGGCTGAAAAGAGCGTGGTCTGAGCACCGGGAAAGCAAAAAAGAGATGAAGCATGCAAGATGAAGAATTGGAGATGTATGTTGACACCCATCCATCCCTTGGATGCTGCAGTAGGTGTCTAGACACTGGCGTAGGGCCTTCCTTCCGTGCGAGGCTCCATGCTGTCAACCTTCAGGCAAGCACCACCGTCAGCCCAAGCTCGATGGATCGATCGTGAGAAGGAAAGTGCAGCCCGCACTCGCTGATGAAACAGGCAAGGACGAAACGTTTCACAAAAGGACTCTGCGGAGCCTTCTCCTGTTTGGCCAGGATCCTCCTCCCTTGGCATCAGCATTGACAATGCAGCAGCAGCTTGTTGCATGCGCTCGCGCACCGTCTTCGGCAGACGGGTCTGAATACTATTCTTGGACATGGACACAAGCCAGTTGCTGTCGAGACCGTTGCCTTCCTGCCTGGAAACTCCCAAATGGCGATCCTGCAGCTCACTCCCTTTCTCAAACGGTCAAGCCATTGTCGCAGCTGTCCTTTTGCATGCCTCGGTAAGCTACATGCATACAGACGGAAGGAGGAGGTCTTCTGACCAACGGCCCCCTTTCCCAGCAGGCTGGCGCGGATCCGAAGATCAGGATCGACGCGGTGGATGGGGAAAATGATGACGGCAGAAGGCGACCACTGCCAAAACGGCCACCACTCACCGTCGAGCCAAGAGCAGAGCCAACCCAGTCGATAACCCTGTTCCCAGGTGCGCTGGGCAGCATCCATGGTAACGGAATCGTGGGTGGCTCGCGAGCGGCACCGCTGAAGCTATCGGGTCGCTTCCGTCCAGCAAGCGAGGCCATCTTTCCACTCGGCTCTCCCGCTCCTCAACACCATCCGTCCATCTGCTGGGACAGGCCTCGCCAGGCCATTGTTCCCATGAAGCTCAACGTCAGGACCCGGTAGGCGCCCTGTGCGCGCTCGGTCATCTGCGCTTGGTGCCGTCCGCTAGGGGCAAGGGGCGCGACGGGCAGGGTCTTTGGGAGAGGGTCGGGAGGTGGGCATGGTGAGGATGGCTCCACGGCGGGCAGCTCATCCATCCACTGAAGCTTCATCGAAGCATCCACCGAAGCGCCAAAGCGCCCACGCAAGCACGCACTGACCCAGGAGCTCGATTTCTGCCATTGCTGCCCTGCGTGGCAACCATCGACGCCACCATTAGCACCACGCGCGGGCTAAGGTACAGAAGCACACCACGAGAGCTGCCGTCTCCCTGGGTGGTACCAGCTGCGGGGGGTTCCACGGGGCGGGCGTCCTGCCCAGGTCGGGATGGAGGTGTCCTGTATCGCCAATTTGCATTCTGCTGAACTGGTCTTCTCCCGCTGCATTGCTTGCATTGCCGACGCTTGCTTGCCTTGGTTTGCTTTGTCTCTGCTCCACTCGTCGCTTGCGGCGTGTGCCCGCACTCCCCCCTTGCTCCCCTGCCCTGCCCGCCGACATTCACTGTGTGTGACGGCACTGCCCGCCCAGCTAGAAGCGTTACCCCACACCAAGCTGGACCTTGTGAGTGTGAGTGGGCGGTGGTGGGCGTGTGAGAGATGCTGAGGGGCCTCTGAGTTGTGGGTGGGCGTCGTGTGTGTGGCGGCCGGACAGCGCTCCGCCGCGACTGGAATCTTTTCCATGCGGATCCAGTTTACCTTCACGGATCTTGACTTTCCCTCAACTACCTACCGTGCCTCTGGGTAGCTGTGTGCCAATAGCTGTTCTCGCAATAGCTTCCTCGCTGCTCCGCGACTGCCCCCCGCTCGGATTGTCACCGCTGCGTCTTCTCGGCCGAGTATCAGAGATCGTCCTGCTTGGCTTCCACCCAAGCTTTGGTAAGCCGCCTACACCGGTCCCATCCTTTGTCTCCGTTGCCGTCATCGCTCACTTCTTTCAAAGTCTACTGTGGCACCTCCACGCGATCGCCCTTGGACGACCAACTCCCACGCCGGCATCGACACAGCAGCTCTCCCGACAACTCGTCCCCTGCCTCTGTGTCACGACGAGGTTCCAAACCGCCACCTTGGACCCTGTACAACTCGCGAGCTCGATATCTGGCCTGTGACGACAGGCTCTGCATCTCTCACCTCACCGCGGGGCCTACGGACCGCTCCCAGGCCATCGCCTAGGCGTTTGATGCATCAACGACAGATGCCCTTCTAGTACCATATTCAAGACGACCCTACAGCTGGCTTGCCCTATTCACGTGCGCAAATCACCATCGATCTGCTGGACCAGAGCATGACCGTATCCTATCTCACCTTGACTGCCTCTGTCAGCGCCATCGCCCCCTAGTTCCCATTGACAAGACCAAGCGATCAAACGGAAGCGTCGCCCCCAGCTGCTGCTGCAGCGGCCTGAGAGCTGGCTGGAGGGGAGGCCGCACTACCCTCGTTTCCGCGATACCATCGACCCTCAGCCACATCGTCCACTGTCAAACCCGTCACCATGAGGCGAGGTCGCTCTCCAAACTCGCCCTCGCCCTATAGGGCGCTGGCCCATCACCAGCAGGGCTCAAATTCTGCGGCTTCGTCCGACTCTGTCTCCTTGATTCGATCCTTCAATGTTGAGACGAACCCTACCCGGCCCGTCCGGCCCTCGCCGCTTACAACATCTCTCATTCGAGACATGCCGCTGGATTTGGTTGATCGTATCAGATCGTTCCCCCTCTTCATGTCAGCCCCGGAGGATTTCCTGGTTGCCATTGGAAACCATCTCAAGCCGCAGATTCAAAGCCCCAACGATCATATCGTGACCGAGGGCGACGATGCCAAGGCAATGTACTGGCTAGTCCGCGGCGTTGTCGCCGTGACGTCACGGGATGGCGAGGCCGTGTACGCGGAGCTCAAGGCGGGAGCTTTTTTTGGTGAGATTGGCGTCCTTATGCAGATGCCGCGCACAGCAACCATCATTGCCCGCACGAAATGTCTCCTGCTGGTGCTGAAGAAGGAAGACCTGTATACTGTGATGCCCAAGTTTCCTGAGATGGAGAAGGCCATTCGGGAGGAGGCACAAGAACGCCTGAATCTTCTCAAGAAGAGAAGACAAGAGGGTGGCAAGTTGCTCAAGTCTCCCAAGGGGGATTTTAGTGCCAGAGAACCTGCTCCTGGTGAAGTATCTACCGGGGAGAGAGGCGCTATCAGGGACGGGGCCGTGGTCAATTCCAAGAAGAGAAAGTCACCAAGCCCAGGGATTATCGAGGACCCTGCTGCTGGAAGCGCAATTGGCAGTGGCCAAATCAATATTCGGACGACGCTTAAGGAGCTGCCGCTCTTCTCAACCCTTCCAGCCGATATTCTGCACTTTCTTGGACTCAGTGCTCAGCCTAAAACGTATACGCCTTTCACAGATATTGTTCGCCAGGGGCTTCCCGGCAACGAAATCTTCTTCATCGTGCGCGGCGAAGCTGAAGTAATCCACGACGAACCAATTGCCAATGAAGGATTCCAAGGGAATACTCGATTTCCCCAGAAGAGACCGCGGTTGAAAGCAGGGCAATACTTTGGAGAAGTTGCGAGTTTGGGCCTCTCTCGCGGCCGCACTGCAACAGTCCGAGCTATCACGACGGTTGAGTGCATCATGATTACCGGTGATGTGCTTGACGAATTCTGGAGACGATGCCCTCCAAATATCAAGACACAAGTTGAAGAGACAGCGCGCCTGCGATATCAGAAGCAAAGCGACGACGTGGACATGGTTGACGCCGACGTCAGGGAAAAGGCCAACAAGTCTGACCCGCCGACCCCTACTACGCCTACGCGAGCTTCATTACCCGGTCTTACCTTTACTACGCCATCCAAGCCGACTTCCCCTGCAAAGGACGATTCTAGCATCATCATGGAACCCAAGGATCCCGATCCATTCTTGAGTGTGAACATGGAGAATATTAGAAACCGCCGTCGTCACTCATTGGCACCGCCAATTCCAGCAACTGACAGTTCTGGGACTATTACTAACGGAGTGAGAGCTGGATCCCGTCTCTCAGAGGTGACACCCATCAAGTTTGCGTTTTCCGAAACTATCGATAGCGACGATGTCCCAGCCAAGAGGGTTAGGACGACCTTGCCGAGCCGGCCCCTTACGATGAGCAAGCCTGTGCTTTCGGATGAGATATTGATCTACATCTTCAAGCATGTCGATATTGGAGAACTATTCCGACTCCGACTCGTCAGCACTCATTGGCGCAAGCTGTTGACAACTTCGCCCAAAGTTTGTCAGAACGTCGACCTCTCGATTTACAACCGCAAGGTTACCGATGAACTCCTCACGAAAGTGCTTGCTCCCTTCATCGGCACCCGAGCTGTGACCATCGACCTCAATAATTGCTTTCACATAACTGATGAGGGCTTCGGAGCTCTGTGGCGAAGCTGCGGCAAGAACATCAAGCGATGGAAAATGAAGTCGGTTTGGGATGTTTCTGCGAACCAGATCTTGGAGATGAGTGAGAATGCAAAGGGCTTGGAAGAGGTGGACTGGAGCAACTGCCGCAAGGTCGGTGACAACCTCCTGGGTCGCGTTGTAGGCTGGGTGGTACCTGATCCGCCACCCTCTGCGAAGCCGCCTCCATCGAAGCAAGTGGTCATCTCAAGCTCGACGGCTCGATCGAGGAGCAAGGCGCAACATCAGCAGCAACAGAAGCAAGTGGCGCCGATGATACTGCCGCCTGGCACCGTGGTTGGCTGTCCGAAGTTGAGACGGCTCAACCTCTCGTATTGCAAACATATCACGGATCGGTCAATGGCTCATCTCGCTGCGCACGCATCGAATCGTATCGAGTCCCTCTCACTCACTCGATGTACATCGATCACCGACGCAGGGTTCCAATCTTGGGCACCTTTCCGATTCGAAAAGCTATCCCGGCTTTGCTTGGCGGATTGCACATATCTGTCAGACAATGCGATCGTTGCCCTGGTCAACTCGGCCAAGAACCTCACACATCTGGATCTGTCATTTTGTTGCGCCCTCTCCGATACAGCAACAGAGGTGGTGGCTCTTCGCCTCCCAAAGCTGCGGGAACTACGGCTGGCATTTTGCGGAAGCGCAGTTAGCGATGGAAGCTTGGAGAGTGTTGCACTTCATCTGAATGACCTCGAGGCTCTGAGCGTCCGTGGCTGCGTGCGTGTTACAGGTCGGGGAGTTGAGAACGTCCTCAATGGCTGTGGACGGCTCAACTGGATGGACGTGAGCCAATGCCGGAATTTGGAGTCGTGGCTGCGAGCTGACAGTGTTTCAAACTGGGGTTTCGATGATCGAGCTGGCCAGCGGCCAAGAGCAAGTGTCTCAAGTGAGAGCGGCGAGGGCGAAGAAGAGTTGCCTGCCCCAAAAGCCATGAGCGTCGCGATGCTCACGTCGCAAAACTTTATGCCACGGTCTGCATTCGGGTACAGGGCAAAGAGGGCCAGGCGACCTGTGCGGTTCGTCATCGAGAAGGGAATGGGCGGTTTGCGATGATGCAATGGAGTCTTGGTTGGGGAAACTACTTTGGAGGGCACGGGGTTCTGTTGGGTTGCATGAGGCATATGACCATACAGCATCGGCGTCAAAAGTCACGGAGCATTTGCGTTTATGAACCTGGTTGATGATGGATGGGGTTTGGATAGGTAGCGAGGGACATGTATGTATGTGTTGGACAAGGCAAGGCAAGGCAAGCAAGGCAGTATTTGCATGCATCAAGGGAGCGGAAGGGATACATGAAAGATACCCTGACGGAGCTGAAAGGGCACTTGACGACTTGTCTTGGCTGCCATAATAATTCTGAAGCAAATTTCAATCAACAATTTGAATCGTCTCGTCTCGGTCGTCGTAAGTCCGAGTCCGAGATGCCCGGGACATGGAGTTTGGAGTTTAGGTAGCAGACCGGGGCTGCTGACCAACTGAGTCACCAAGAGGCGCCGGAAAATTCCACCGACTTCCAACACGTGACGTCGGACATCAACGTCATGCTTTCCGTCCATTTGCCGGAGCCTCGATGCACGCATATTATAACCCCGGTCTCCCCTCGAATCCCCGCTTGGTTTCTTTCCTTTGTCAACGACCCAATCCCTCGACAACCGACACCTGCATCGCCAGAAAGACGATGTCGTTTACGATCACTGTCCGCCAGGGCCCTGCGCGCGTTGCGCAGCGGCTTCCTGTGCTCTCCAAGTCTGCCATGCGCAGCGCCGGCTCGATTCGAAGCTTCCACGCCCCGGCTAAGCCGACCGCCAACTTCTTCACCTCCCGCATCACATCAGCGACCACGCGCAATGCCTTTCAGCGGGGCGGCCGTGCAGGAGGCCGCTCATATCACCAGGAGTCTGCGCGACCCGCGGCTGCTAGCCAGACACCGACCCGAAAGCTCCTCGTCGGCGGTGCCATCTTTGGCGGCACCCTCGTCGCCGTGAATGCCGTCTTCAACCGGGAGACGCGCGAGGATGGGGGCATGCCCATCTACGAGCGCGAGTACCTGAACAACACCTTCCTGCACACCGGACTTGGAATTGGCATCATCGGCTTGACGGCCCGACAGATGGTTCAGACCGGCTTCGTGTACCGAATCATGGTGACAAACCCTTGGGTTGTCGGCATTGGTGGTCTTGCGCTCAGCTTTGCGACCATGATTGGCACCCGATCCATCAGCCCTGACAAGTAAGTGTTGAGATGCAATTTTGGTCAGAAAACAAGTCTAACAAGTTTGCAGCTACATCCCCAAGTACGCCCTCTGGACCGCCTTCAACGCCACCCAGGCTGCCTTTGTCGCTCCTCTCCTCGCCTTCGTCCCCGGTGCTCTCATCGCCCGTGCTGGTCTCTACACTGTTGCCATGATGGGTGGTATTTCGATCGTTGGCGCCACTGCCAAGCAGGAGAAGTACCTCTACATTGGTGGACCTCTCCTGGCTGGCGCTGCCATCGTTGCTGCCTCTGGTCTCGCCCCCCTGATCATCCCCGCCACCGCCGTCCGAACCCTTGCCTTCACCGAGGGCCTCTGGCTGTATGGTGGTCTCGCCGTCTTCGGTGGTTTCACCCTCTACGACGTCCAGAAGGTTCTGCACCACGCCCGGCTTGCCCAGGCTGGTGTCATGCGTCGGGATCCCGTCAACGAGAGCATTTCTCTGGAGCTCGACTTCCTGAACATCTTTATCCGGATGGTCCAGATCCTGATGATGCAGCAGGGCCGCCGAAAGTAAGCGGTGGTAATGGGATGGGGTTGCCGGGATGGTGACGAACGTGTATTATTTTGACAAAAGGATGGACTGGTTGGCAAGAGGCTAATGAACTCCTCTCTTGATTTGGCCAGAATGGCCAGTTGATGGAAATTCCCATTTGTAGTTTAGGAACAGAATTATTGAATCAAGAAATTAGAACAATTGTGATTGTGTCGCTCGAATTGTATCATTGTGTGACATGACTGAAGTCAGTCACTATGTGCATGCTGACCCTCGTGAAACCTCTCATCCATTATCTACACAGCCTCACTTCAGAGGCGGAAATGGCCTCAGGTAGTGGCTGGGACACTCATAACCGCTGGGGTTGTTGTTGAGGTACAGCTGGTGATACTCCTCGGCGGACCACCACTTGCCGGCGGGCGCAATCTCGGTGACGATACCGTTCTTCCACCACTGGGCATTGGCCTTTGCCGTGACGTCGCGCGCGATTTTCTCCTGCTCGGGGTCGTGGAAGTAGATGGCGGAGCGGTACTGGGGTCCGGTGTCGGGGCCCTGGCTGTTGAGGGTCGTGGGGTCGTGCATGGAGTAGAAGAACTCGAGGAGCTGGGCGTAGGTGACCTTGGAGGGGTCAAAGATGATTTGCGCAGCCTCGGCGTCTGAAAGGGTCAGTAATTGTTATAGTATCAAAGGGTAGAGACATACGGCCGGTCTTGCCGCCGCAGACGGCGCGGTAGCTCGGGTTATCGAGGTCGCCGCCAATGTAGCCGACCTTGGCGTCGATGAGGCCCTTGCCGGCAAAGTGCCTGCGATACAAGTGCTCTGTTCCCCAGAAGCAGCCTGCGGCTACGGTGCAGAGCTGGGCGCCGTCGGGGATCGGGCCCGCGAGGGATTGGGAGTCTGGGGCGATGGAGAGGCGGGCGGATTGGGTGAAGG
>JABFEX010000920.1:0-22192 GCA_013623515.1 Fusarium illudens | reverse complement strand
CAGCCCAGTCAGAATATCCCGGGAGGGCGGAGAGAGACTAGCTAGAGCCTCTTGTTTTCTGGATCAACATTCCTTCTCCCTTCCGACGACGCCCCCCCTCTTTAATCGGCACCCGAACTTTAAAGGCTGCCCTCGTTAGACAAGACGACGGACTGGGGATCGATCACACAGAGACATACACGGCAATGCCTGGGAAATGACCGCCATGGCCGCCACTCCCGATCCCGAGTTCCCCTGCTCGATGCAAGCCACTCCCCTTCCCCTCCATCCATCCATCCATCCCTGTGATGGCGGCCTGGGCGTCGTTGTCGTTGCTGCCCTCCATCCCATCCCATGACGGCATCTAGCTGACCCTTGTTTTTCTTGCCGCCCGCGCAGTGTCCTCAACATCCCGTTTCCCAACCCACGACTGGCCACGACCGCCCTCAAGGCCATTCAGGTGGACCCCGAACTCTCTCCACTTGTCAGCCGACAGCTCACCGTTGTCCCGGTGCCGACGCAGGGCCCCATCGACCACGATGCACAGGTCCTCGAGGTTCGATACAAGGCCACCACCAATCGCATGCTGCGCGTCGCCGTCAATGGCTTCATGGAGAGCTTGAAGCTTGTGGTGGAGGTCATGGAGCAGCTAGACACTGATGTCCTCGGCCAACAGCAACGCCTGGGACTCTCGAACTGAGTTGGCGTCTTGTCGTTGGATGCAAATCTTTGTTTGATATTGTTCGAACGTGCTAGACTATCGTATCCAATAATGGCCCTCCGTACCTGTGCTCCACGCCGTGAACGCGCCAGCCACACCACCCAAGCGACCTTGTCATTCATTGCCTTGCCAGTGCCCCAAGACCACCTGGTCACCTTCCAACTCCTTCCGGCATCGTAATGCCCAAGCATGGGTCCCAATATCTACCCGCCAGTGTGGCCCAGAGCCGCCCGTCTATCAGTCCGTCCGCTTCACCAACCAAACAACAACATGAAAAACAATAAAGAACCGCTGCCACCCGAAAACTTCGAAATGCATATCAGGAACCGACCAAAATGCGATATTATCTCCATCCCAATCAAGGCACTTTCCATCTGCTTGAAACCCACTCAAGTCGTGGGCCCAAGTACTCTTCTGTCGTCGTTTTCGTCATTCCTATCATTTCAATCCTTCGAGTTGCTTTTTTAGTTCCTCGAGCTCCTTCTTTAAGTCCACGTTTTCTTGCTCGAGATTCTGAAGATGCACAATGGCATTCTCGACAACACTGGCTTTGCTGTTCTGGGAATTGGCCTGCTTTCCATCCTTCTTGTCTGCCTCCTCTCCAGCGCTGCCCTTGTCACCACCAGGTAAAAGACCAGCCATGATCTGCAAGGCTGAATTTATTCGGTTACGGCGGCCCTGTTCCGCAATCTTGTGTGACGTTCGCTTCGATGTGAGGTTTGTCGATAGCTCGCTTGGATAAGATACACCCGGCACTTTGTTACCCTCGAGAATATTCTGGTAATTGGACTTTGACATGAGCAGTTGTGAAGCAGCACTCTCCGCCGACGTCATACCAGGCGTGCCAGGAAGCAGGGGCTTGATACTGGGAGAAATCCTTGGCAGCAATGCGGGAGATACATGCACCGAGCCCGTTGAACGTTTCCTGCTTGACCGGGGAGCGAGTTGTGGAGTTTTCCTTGCGGAGGGGCCAGTCGAACCTGGGGCCAGTTGAGGACTGGCGCTCGCAGAAGCCGGTCCCGAAGGCCTCGGGAACACGGGAGATGGCAAGGGTTGAAAACCGGAGCTCTTGCCAGGATTAGACTCTACAATAGGAGATTGGATAGAGACACGTGAGATAGCCGGGACGAGCGTCTTGCCACCAGATACTGATTCCGGCAACTCGAGCGATTCAATGTGCTCAGAGACAGCGGGTTCATGATGACCAGCAGCTTGCTTGTTCGCCTTGGACGCTGGCAGCTTCATAAGCGAGGCTGGGGTCGCTGGGGCCGGGTGAGTGTCCACGGGGGCCGAGATCGGAGTCTGCTGACCTCCCATCTGCGCTTGAATGTAGGGAGATTTACTCGTCGATCTCCTGTTGGGGATCGGAGGAGGGGGCATATCTGTGAGAGCTTCGGGGGACACTGATGAGTTTTCTTCTGCTGAGGTCTCGGTCGACGTTGCGGGCATGGGAAGGAAAGCGCCGTTACTCTCATCCACTTCATTGAGAACCTGGGAGACAATAGCCGGGCTAGGTCTTATCTTTTGGCGCTGCGGCTTCACGATGGGCGAGCTCCGAACACTCCCTTTCCGGTTCGACTTTGCAGCTGCCTTCCTCCTCGTCTTCTTAGACAAATCCATGACAGATGAAACGGGCCGGGCCGGGTTTTCGGGGTCCATCTCGATTGGTGAGTTTGTGTTATAGACGGCGGAGTGGTCATTCTGCGGGATGAGCGCTGGCGATGTGAGAGGGCTGAAGTAGGGGTTCTGGGCGACGAAGCTGTCGCTCATAGGAAAGCCAGGATCGAGAGGGGTAACTGCGGGAGAGACAAGTGGCGTGAAGGCCATCTGGAGGTGGTTGTTAGCAGGAAGCGCAAAGGAGCCGACACAGACTCCAGCCAAAGAGTAAGAGGGGCACTTACATCTTGCTGGTCCTTCATGCGTTGATAGCCTCTGTCGTAGACGCCCGGTTGCGAAACCTGTTCGGCCTGGGAGTAGAACTGGCCGCTATTGGGCATCTCGAGACTCTGCGGTGTAGGAGGCACAGAGTGGTTGTGGTTGTGGAAGAAGGCGGCTTGTTGCTCCTGCATCTGGCGCTGCTGCTGCTGGAATTTTTGTTGCTGCAGATATTGGATCTGGGCATCGATGTTGGAGATGGGATCGCTGGCAGGTGTCATCATATGGGCGGGAATGGTGGGCTGGCCAGTCGACGTCGACATGGGCATTGAATTAGCGACAGACATGAGGCCTGGGTTGTCGGTGTCGGTCATAATTGTATCGGGAGGATCGCGCGGCTGGTTCATGAGGGCCTGTCCTGAGCCATCCGGGAAGCCCTGAAAGTCGAAATGCATGCCATCTCCCAGACTGGCCATGTTGATGAACTGGTGGAAGTCCTCATCGCCAGTCGAGGTCATGGCCTGGTCCTGCCCATCCCACGCCGCCGAACTCATCATGACCGAGGCGACGGCAAGCGTCGAGAAGGGTTGTTCGAGCGAGGGGGCGATCGATACTCGAGAGCGAATAATAGCGGGCGGCACGAATCGGGGCCGCGAACGAGGAAATTGTGTCAACGGCACCAAAAGCGGAGAATCTTGAAGTCGGTAGTCGGACGCTGCTCGACGACCAAGAGCGAAGCGAAATGAAAGTCGATCCGGAACAAGAGAGATATTCTCAAGAACTCGAGATGCAGGCGATTGAGTCGGAGACCAAAGCCGGTCGATCGGCAGTGCTACATGCACCGGGAATATCTGGCAATAGCGGGAGAGGAGAAAAAAAACGAAGGGCGTCGACCTTGTGACAGGATGGAGAAGACAGTCACAGCGTTGAAGGTCTTAAAACCAGCCTCGACCAAAGCCGAAGGAGAAGAAGCTGAAGAGGAGCCTGGGTTGCAGGCTGGGGAGGACGATTGTCGACAGCGGTTGGTGGGTGATGAGAAGTGGTTCGTGGTGCGGCGGGCGAACGAGGAGGACGAAAGACGAAGGCGGCTGAGGGTGGTTGGTGGGCCGAGAAGCGAGTGAGCGAGCAAGAGAGACCTATCCCGTACTGGCTGCCCGGACTGCCAGGACTGGACTGGCTGGACTGGGCAGAGAAAATGGGCTTGCGATGGGAGCATGTAGAGAGACTTTTTGTCCGAAGAGTGGAGTTTGCGCAGGTGAGGGTGGGGTTTGCAGGTGGGCTCAAGAGTTGGGCGACCAGAGCGAAAGAACTCAAGGATGGAAGCGCTAGCCTGGTTCTTTTGGGTGCATGGAACACTGAACACTGAACCGCACAGCGTTCAGGTGCGCCCGAGGGTCGCAGCGAGCAGGTTGCAGGGGCGGACGATAAGGTACCGGTACTTGGCAGAGGATGGATGGATCCAGAGGTATCCATCCATCCATTCCCATCCATCTCCTGCAGGACATTGTCAGCTGGGGATCTCCATGGATGGGATGGGTTGGGATGGATGGATGGGGTGGGCGGACAGGAGGAGGACGAGAAGGAGCATGGCCTGCCCTGGTTGGTCCTCTTGGCCTAGAACTTCGCTCTCAGGGCCGACAATGCCTCGAGCTATCGGGCACAGCAAGGGCCTTCACGAGCACGCACGGCTCACGCGGTAGATTTCATCTGAGTGGGAGTCGTCATCTCTGTTGAGGAGGAGGTGTGGTCAGTCCAGCTGCTCCTGTTTAGCCTTTTGGGCTGCGTAGTAGAAAACAGAAGCTTCAAGGTAGCATCTGAAGCAAGGTGGTTGTGTGTATGCCTCGCCTCATGTTTTGTCCTCGAACCTCCTCCTTCATTTCCATACCGAGGAGCTGCACGATGCTGTTAAACTGGCTGGCTTGTGGCTGCCGCCCGCGTGGGATGGCTCCCCCCCCCCCTTGTCCCGAGATTCCTCTTGCACTTCCTGCTGGGCTTTTCTGAGCGCTCAGTGGTGGGCAACCCGTGGCCCATGCGTCCACGCCTAGACCCGAATCGCTCTAGGTAGCTCTAACGAGATCAGGCCCCGGGGGCGCTCGTGGCTTGATCCAAAGAAATCTCTCGGATTTCGTTGCTGCTGTTGGTGGTGGTTGACTCGTCCTCCAGACTTGGCCGTCGTCGGGATGATTCAGTCGAAACCTTCTTGGGAAATCGATGACATCTCGGCTTTCCATCTTTAGCCTGCAGGTTGTTTCTTTCTTTCCCCCATTTGTCTATATTCAAGCTGGAGGCTTTACCACCAGAAACCTCGCTGACACCGCCGTCATCACATGATACTCCCCCCCATCCATGCTCCCTTCATCCCAGGCAACTTGGCTCAAACTCCCCAACCCTCACTCGCATCTACTAGGTCGGTGGGTTTGGCCCCCTCTCGGGAGGTATCCGGCTCTGGGTCCTAGTGAGGCACCTCATCGAATTCGGCACTCGAGTGGACCGCCCGCCTGATTCCCCGACGCATCGAACATTGTTCGGCTGCCCGTCGTCCGTCCATTCACGGCCCGCGGATTCGCCTTTACACCTCAGCTTAGCACAACATGCACCACGGTTTCTTCCGACCGACTACCGGTCGACTACAATGCTCCGCAGGGGCTGCTGCTTCTTTCAGGGACCTCCAGCTGTGTGTCTGGTCCATCCCAACCCAAACGGAGAAATTCGCCGTTCTGGATCCGGCGTGTGGGTGAAATTGCTTGTATCCTGCAAGGAGCAAGAAACCAAACATTCGTCTTTTGACCTCCATCATTCTAGCCTGTTAACGAACCCAATCTTAACCAAGGCCTCTCTGTCCCTTCTTCAACTAGACCAGAGAAATTTTCAAAAACCCAACCGCCGCCGTCCCTCCCATCTACCGATAGTCCGGGCCACACACGGACGACCCCTAAGACGCTACCGCTCCTCGCTTCCTTTCCAGGTCCCGCACTAATTAACACGCCAAGCTTCGGGGCTCTTTCGCTTTGCGTGCTTGCGTGGAGTTGTTTCTCTCCGGCGCCATTTCCGCTTCCGACACTCTTGACTAAGAGGTTCACGTCCACGACGAAAAGTACCAGGAGTAATTGGGTGTTGCCGAGTTCCCAGTTGCTTGACTAAGTGGCATAGTACCCTGAGTTAACCCCCTTCGTTTAACATCGCATCTATAGTTCCCCTACTACGTACTACAGGTCTAGGTACTCTCAACTGTTGAGCAACTAACCTCTCCCGCCGTCCTCTCTCCCAGTCACAGAAACGTCAAATTCTCTTTTTACCTAACAACACCATTCGATCAAACTCTCCAGTCCGTGCTCCAACAAGCTCGCTTGCCAAAAAAATGTCCTGACAGCGGCAAAAAGTCGCCCTTCCCGCGTCCCATCGTGAGCCTTGTTGCCCAAAACACTCACCGAGAGCCCACCCCACCATCGTGCTCCATCTCACCCGCTCGGGGCGTCTCCCCCCCCCACGCTGCCTGCCTGCACAAACCCGGGGTGAGGCTCAGGGTCTTCCCCCAAGGCGAGTTGGCAACGTTTGTCAAGTCTGTCGACCTGCAAAAAAACGCCTGATTTTTTCCAGAAGTCTTCCACTTGCTCCGTGTGTTTCTGGCGCTTCAGCCAGCCAACCTTCTTCAAGTGGAGTATCGTTAAAAGGCTGGCAACGACCCGTGTATAGCGATACACTGCTCGAAACAAAATAGATTGTCAATACTAATGATTAAGAATATCGATATTTGACTAGGTACTTGTTTTAACTAGATTATTGTAATCGTCCAAGAGTGTTCCATGATTTGGACTTGAACAGGCAGCCATCCATCCATCCATCACCATTCTCCAAACTCTGCTTTCTCCTAACCTCTTAGATATGGATGGATATCGATATCAACGCAAGAAAACAGAAATCTTCATCAGAGACTGAAACCCTCTTCAACTAGTTAATTATTCAGCTATAACAAGATCAATCATTTAAGCTCTGCCCTACGCCAGCGCACCAATAGCCTTCAACTCTTCCATCCAATTTCTCTTTGGCCGATCCATCAGCACGTGCTCATGATGCAGACACGTGCTCTACAAGGACAAAGAAAAGGGCCGGCCCGCCGCTTGACGAAACTCTGATCTGATACGGACGAGACGGAAGATTGGAAAAGTGTGGACCAAAATGCATTGAAAGAAATGGATCCATGATAGTAGGTAGCTGTCAATACCAAATCCAGATCCACCCTATCACACTATCAAACACCATCGACAACTCTCAACAAATATCAAGTCAATGTCTGACAGACGGGCTCATGATTTTAACATCGTTTTATTGGTGTGTGAAGTTCCGGCTTCGCAGCCCCCGCTTCAACGTTACTCTCCATCCATCACATACAGACATAACAAAATAGCTGCCGCCGCTCAACCTCAGCCAGCAACCACGTCCCCTCCTCCCCATCCTCCAGCAACAACTATCAACACCCTTACCACCTGTCACTTCTTTTTCTCCATTTCACATCTCCGTCTACATCCCCCGTTCACTTCGTCCTCCCCTTTAACTACTTTAACCAATTACATACAACAGGAGATGGTGGTATCATAAGAACAACAACGATCGACAGAAGGGAAGATAAAAAAAAAGACGACCAATCCCGGGTCCGCATCTAGAATGTACAGAGAAAGCAAAAACATCGGGCAAAAGAAAAAAGGAATATGAGACAGATTAGGTCGAGGCAGAGATATGCCGACGCTGATTCATGCGATGCTTTATCAAAAAGGAGAAAAGAGATGGCTTCTCCCGACAGACGCTGGGTCCGAGGGGAGTAGTGAGTGTGTTTGAGTGCGCGTCCTCATATGTACGTGCACTGAGATGTGAAAGGAGAAAAGAGTGACAGAGCGCCAGATGCGCTAAAGGCGAATCTTGTTCGCTGAGAACCGCTCCTCGCGAGTAAAACAGATCCATCCGCGGTTCGTAAAGACTTTTGCTTGCGCTTGAGAAGGAGATGCCTGCGTCAAAACATCATGGGGTATATCGGTGGCTCATCAGGGGACCATTCAGAACCTGGACGCCTCATCATGGTTCGTCAAGGCTGCGAGTGCTTAGACTCGTGACCGGTCACCGAGATTCAGCCAGCTCATATCTGACGATGTCGAGGCCATGGCGAGCTGGGGTTGTGTGCTCACGCCAGACGGCGGGTTGCGGGGAGGGGGAGGAATACCCGGGGAGAGAGGTGTTCCAAAGTAGAAGCTCGGGTTATAGACGCTGCTGGGCGCTCTATCCGTGCCCCAAGGCTTCGCCTTATAGTCGGGATCCCAAGTGTCGTTGATACTCTCAGGAATGCCGCTAGAGTAGCCCGACGACGCCTTTGAGGTCGGACGCTCAATCTTGCCAGCTACTCCATCTCTAAAGGGGATCTTGCTGTATTCCGCGACGACAGGGCTTCCAGAGTTGACCCGGTTCATCTCAGGACGGAAATCAAAGTTGAGAGGGGGCACAGTAGCAGAGTCTTGCGTAGCACGGGGGTTCCGGGCCGCCGTCGAATCCGAGTAGTGCGATTCGCTATCCGATCCGGCAGTGTTCCTCTTAGGAGCACCGAAGCCGAGAATCTGGAGGGCGCTGCCGCCTGACCAGTATCGGTTCCAGCCGGAGCTTCTTCGCATGCCGTCTTGAGTCTCTAGAGGTCCGTTGCGAGGGCGTGGTTCCGCAACAGTTGGGTCAAAAGCGACACCTCTAGTGTCCTGACCTTGCAGGACTGGGTGTTGCATTTCTTGCAGAATTGGTTTGCTGATTGTGGCCTTCAGTTGCTTGTGCAGCGAGCCAACGGAGCTTCTGTTGGTGCCGCTGCTGGGCTTCCGAGTGATGCTCGTCTTGTTCTTGCCAGCACGACCCATCAGAATAGCCATAGATGAGTATGACTCCTGAGACAGCTGAGGGTTATGACCGCGGAAATTGGCAGAGTTTGGTGAGAGCTGGCCGTTGCCAAATGCCATGGGGTCCTTCTCATCGGGAGGGAAGTTGTGTCGGGCTTGAGCAGCTTCCGGCGAAGCTTGGCGAGTCTTCTTGCGACGGCGCAGGAGAAGGAGGATAACGATAAGCGCGGCCAGGAATCCAAGAATCGTTCCCAGAGTGATACCCAAAATAGCATTAGAGCCAAGACCAGAATCGCCACTCTTGCTGGCGCCGCCAATGGGAACAACATCGGTCGAGGTTGCGGTGCTGGACTCTGAAAGCGTCCAGGAAGCCGTCGAGCTGTCTGTCGCAGTAGCAGTCGAGGTTTCAAAAGTTGACGAGTCAGAGGTTACTGATTCCGTGTTCGTGGAGGAGACGGTCGAAGACTTGGTCGTCGAAGACGACTTGGAGGTTGAGGTGGAGGTAGAGGTAGAGGTCTTGGTGGTGGAGGCTTTGGATGTGGTCTTATCGGCCAGGAGCTTCTGCGGCTCAGAGCCCAAGACCTTGACGGAATCCAACCAAGCGTTTTCCTTCCCGTCAAACATGGCGATGGGCAACTTCTCACTCCCGCCAATGAAAACCACTTTTCCATTGCCGTCTTGGGCAACTGTGTAGTCGTTGGTGCGTGCTTCTTTCGGTGCCAGCGTTGCGTTGTACGCCGGCCAGTCGTTCTCAGTCACGTCTCGCTTCCTCAGGGCCTCCGAAGGGTTTACGGGTTCGTTATTGGCAGTCCAGAGGAGGTGACGTCGGACTTGGTTGGGGCTCGTCGTGAGGTCAAAAACATAGAGACTGATGGAACCGTCGTCACCATGCATAAGGACAGCCCGCATCGAACTCGTAATGGGCTCAGCCAGGGTTGTTCCGGATCGTCGCCAATTAGCATTGGGGTTATACCACAAGACGTCAGTGTTCGAGTCGCTACCGCCAACAAAGCAAGCATCGGTGTCGGACCAGGGGAGAAGAATCGGGTTGGTGGCCGGTATGGTTGGGTCTTTGGAGAGAATGGTATATGGCTCCGAAGCACCAATAACCCAGCCATTGCTGGCTGCTGCTTCACTTCCATCCTTGGTACCCGCGTAGACAAAGATCTGGTCGACGTTTTTAATGTAAGTGGCGCCATGGTGTTTGAGATTCTTCATGGCCGGGTCCGTGAGAGTAATGCTCGTCCACTTGCTGTCCCCGTAAGTGAACTTTTGCAGACCGGTATGTGTGTCCGAGTCGCTGGCACCGCCAACAACGAAGAAACCGGCATCAGTACCAACACAGGCTCCACCAGAGACCTTCTCTCCGGTCGACAACTTCTTCCATTTTGCGTCTGCCTTTAGGGGCAGAGACATGAATGCATCGGGCGTATAAACATAGAGGGTGTTGTCGTGAATGACAGAGCAACCCTCTGCCAGAGACGACGGCGGCTTCGGTAAGCTCATCGCAGCGGAAATTCCCAGTCAAAATGCAAACTCGATAATAAATTAGTAGACTTGCGATGGCATGGCGGTTTCGAGAATTCGGATCGGATGAGATTCGCGTCGCGGATCGGGTCGTTGCAGCGATATGGCCACGGGTCGGTGGTGATGGAATCGTCGGTTTAGGGGTCGAAGTTCGACTTCGGTGATCAAGATGAGAGGCAACAGGTCGCGCCAAAGGAACGGGACGCGGGGTCAGATCGAATAGATGGCTTCGCGGGCAAGGAATGAACAATGTCAGTCGCAAGCAGACAAAGTTGCAGCTAGCGGACGTGGCGATATGGTGAGCCGGAAAGCTGGAGAGAGCTGGCTGAATGCAGCGGACAGGCAGCGGGCGTCGAAAGGAGTGGAACGGTGGCTGAAGTCTCAACACCACAGGTGCGAGTATTGGTAAAGAGAATTGGTGGATGTGAGGGGATCACATTGACTGCCTTTGATAGGAGCAGGTGGTCGTCGTCGAAGGGGAAGAAGTGAGGTTCGAGTCTCGGGGGAGGGTTTCGAACGAGCTGGGCCGCTGGTGGCGGGAGGCGGGTGAGTGTTGGTCGTACGTTTGTTCGGTGCCCCTGGGCAGGCGAAAAGAAGTTGCAGGGGAATACACTCGTGCTTGCGAATTCGCGCTACGTGGAAAAAGGAGGGAATCCAACGATGGGCAATAACCTCGACGCTCTCGTGCCAGACGGTGTTGCGAGGTCTGGAATGGGTGTGCGGCGGAAACAAGCAAGCGCGAAAAAAGGCAGAGCAGGCCGGGACGAGAGGGAGAAGGAGAGGAACGATGCAGGACAGGAGGACGAGTTTGGCACGAACAGGTAGTGGAGAGTCGAGACGGGGGGGCTTGTCAGAGGCGGAGTCAGAGAGACGAGCAAAGACAGGGCCTCGCAGACGATCCATGGATCGAGAGACACAAACGAGCAGGGGTTGAAGCTCGTGGGATCCTGGCTTGGATGCTGCAAGCAGCCAGTGGGCAAGCCGCAGTGCAACACACGAGCCTAGGCAAATTTGCTCTACAGTGCCAACGTCTCAACCGCCTGTGATTCGGCAGGCCAACAAGAACGACGCTGCAATGAAGCCAGCCAGCCAGCCATTATCGTGAGCTTTGACCTGGGCGTAGCTTAGTAGGAGTTGAGAGCATCCATGGACGGATGGACGAGGCGGAGTGAGTGAGGTGAGACGCCAGCGCCAACGGCGAGTGATGGACGATACGAAATGCGAGAACAGCAGGGACAGCGGGTCCTTCCTCAGAGGCTGGACGTCTCACCCAGGGGTGGAGGCCCCCTGATTGGCCAATTCGGGCCCCGCGCCAAACGTTCCATGACGCCCAGCTGCAGGGGTCCCGGCGGCCCATGCAGGCTGCCGATTGGTGGCATGGAGCATTTCTTCAGGGCCTTCAGGGCATTCAGGGCCCTCCAGGGCACCTCAAGGCCTCCGATCAGGGGGAAGGTGCGGCCCCACGGACCCTGGCAGGAGCAGGGCAGAGGGCATTGAGGCCCGTTCATCCATCCTGGGCATCAAGAGATTAAAATAGGGGAGGGGGCAAGCAAGCAACCTACCACTCGAATCCTGGACGCTCGTCACTTTTTCCCTAGCACTTGGGGTATCATCCATATAGGTAACGTGCGAGTGCCCAGTACCACCTGGTGGTAATGAGATTCCAAGCACGGCCACAGGCTGGACGGCTACGGATACCTACCTACCTACTGTGCAATGCATTCTGGCATTCATTTTTTCGGATAGTGCCCTCTGCATAAAGAGGCCAGCAATGCATAGAAATCTCTGAGGCCCAGACCGCCCACCGCAACGCAACGCAGCATCTCTTCCCCATCCCCTCGCATCAGACTTACATGCCACGGACGCCCGTCGACAGACAGATCCATCCACACGAGAATCCTCAGCTTCTCGTGTTGATTGACCTCCTCGTGCTCGCCTACGTAACCAACGTCGCTCCCTCGCATGGCTCTCAACCTGACACGCTTCCCCCGCGACGAGACGCGCAACACCTACCGCTCCTCATACATCCCAAGAATCCCCGTGCATAGGTAGCTCGCCGTATAGCCCGCCGCCGACCCTCACCGGCCGAGCGAGATTGGCATGAAGAAATTGTGAGGACTATACCTCGGGTGCGTTCCCTGCTCCATGCTCCATGCGGCCTGGCGAACTCGGTCACTCGACAGCGCGAACTCGCGCTCGCTCAGTGATACCCTCATGGTGAGAAGGACGCCATGGATTCGATTCGACTCCAACTCTGCTGAGACGATTCCCACCAACCAACTCGAGAAGCACCCCAGCTCGCCAGGGCACCGCGGTCCCATCCCCACCCAGTCGCCTCCAGATGAAACGCGCCATAACGCCCACCTGAATCCCTGACCCCTGGAGGTGACCGGGGTCGGGCAGCGCCCTGCTTCCCTTCTTGAGCTGGTTTTGGTTATTCTCCGCTGCTCGAGCTCTCGTCTGCTGCCAGATGGACGGCGAGAGTTTATACCAGCGACGTTGACATTGATTGCATTTCACGGGATGGGGGTTCGTCTGGCGGGGCGCCACCCACCCCGTGTCGATCCTCATTGCCCTTCCAACAAAGATCGCTCCATCAGACGGGGGCTTTTCCATGGTCCTTCCACGTGTTTCCGCTCTCGTTATTGAGATCTCGCCATCCATCTCCGGCGTGTGCTCTCGCTAACGCACACCATCTGCAGCGCTTGTTGATTCTGATAGAAGCTTGTCGACAAATCTGGGGCTCCCTCGGCATGTCGGCCGGCCACTTGACAGACCCGCGTCAACCAGAATATCGGGTAGTGTCATTTCACAGTCCTTCATCTATTCATGATGATATATTTTCCATATAGGAGAAACATGACATGTTGTTCCCGCATAGGCGTTGGGTGACGTTGTTTACCAACCTCGAGTCCATCGATGTGTTTACCCTACGCTGGATCAACTGTCACTACCCGTCGACTCTTACGTACCACTCTGCCTGATCGGCCGCTCTACCCTGGATCTCCAACACCGGGCTTTTCTCCGAGCGAGCTAAAACATCACTTGTGAACTGATATTTCCCGATTTGCCTGCTGCAAATGGTGATCGTCGCCGTTTCCAGATGCGAGGTCACAGCGACCAGCCCAGTCCGTCATGCACCGCGGACAAAATCCCCAACGTGGAATCGTAGAAAAAGCTTTGCTGAACCATCGCGCCACGGATGGAAAATCTCAGTGACGGGCTTCTTGAGCTGCTGTCGTCGAATGCTCGACTCTAATTATGGGGCAATCCAGTTTCCCGTTAACAGTCACCCGTGGCCATCTAAGCGCCAGCATCTCACCCACATATATCACACGCGTCTAGTCCCCTCGCATCTACCCTAGGTAAACGACATGCGGCCACTTTGATGGCGAGGCCACCAGCAAACCAGTTTCCGAGGTCGCCAAGATCCGAATGTGACAGCAGAGCGCGCGGCTCTCCCAGAGCTTCGCAGAGGATGGGCATGGGATACTGCTGATTGGCCTCTTCCCCAACTCCCATGCACAGCATCATCACATCCCGCCCCCGCCCCTCAATCTCCCACGAGTAGACGTCCCTGGGCCAATCCGAAGACACAGGCGCCTGTCACATCATCGGCAGTTGTCGAAGATCACACGACTGCCGTGCTGTTTCGCCAGATGAATGCCCTCGGCCAACATCTTGCCAACAAGACCGGCACCAGCCCTGCAGCGGTACATTACAAAGGACGAAGCCAATATATCTGTTCTGGATAACTGGGCTTGTCTCAGTCACTCATCATATGTTGAGACACGTATCCGTACGTGCATGTCCATCCACGGCAAATGTTAAATCATATGTCTCACTCAACAGCATTGCTTGTGGTGCCAGATGTCCATTCTGTTGTTACACCCTGATTGATCACTTATACAAAGCGGGCACATAGTCCCGCGAGCTCGAGTACCAATTTCCTCCTGATTGAAATCATTGCCCCCTATACCACTCACTTCCAGGCCACCCCAGACCATTCTGTAGGCCTTCTAATGCTTGTCCGTAAATGCCCCAAACTCCAAACGATCGCTGTAGGTGGGCGGTCGGCCCTCCCCCCCGTTGATATAATGTGCCGTTTCATCATCCCCCGAAAGTCATTGAAAGCTTAGTAGTACTGCATCGCCTGGCAAAGTCCCTGCATGGGCATGGGCATGTCAAGAGCCATCACGCATGGGCCGCCAACCTATGAGCTGGCCATCGTGGCAAAGGCCTCTGGGGGAAGTTGTGCCTGAACCTGGTGAGCTTACTGCCATCACGAGTCAATACAAAAAAGAAACTACATACCTTCTTCTCGTTGAACGTCACCAAAGCCTTGTCGAAGTCCCAGTTGACCTGGGTGAGACACATCTCCGAATATTGAGGTGTCATGCCGGTTTGCTTTGAAAGCTCGACGATCATCGCCTGGTGCTGATCGGCCGTGATCGGAGGAGGGGTGGGAGCCGCAAAGACGTTGGGAAGTGCGCTATACGCTCTAAGAGACAGCATGTCACTGACCACCCGGATAACTCCTCTGCCTGGCTTGGCAGGTCCAAGGATGAAGACGCGAGAGAAGCTGCGCTTCCCGGTCGAGTTGGTGTTTGGGTCCTGCTCCTCAAACTCGCCATGCACCGTAATGATGAGACCGTCAACGCCGCCAGGGCTCTGGCCGCTGGGATCCACAAGGCCCTGCAGAGGATGACAATCCATGATGTACTTGGTCAACTCCTGCTTGATATCGGGATGTCGGGTGAATGGGAGCGTCTTCCAAGCATCCTGGATGCCGTGGGCACCTCGGAACAATCGCTGCACGCGGGCGTTTTGGTGGCTGATCTTGGTCAGGTTTCGGGAAAGCTTGATGTATGATCCCCATGGCATAGGGGCAGGTGCGTCGGGGTCCCGGGCTGAGTGCGTGTTGATAGAGACGGAGAACTGGCTGTCCTCATCGTAGAACCGAGATACCAGGCCAGGCCGGTCGCCATCGTAGCAGGCAAAGAACTCCAAGAGAAAGCTCTCGCCAACACCTCCGACATCTCGGAAGTCAGGGCCGTTCTGAGGGATCGGCTTGGGCCTCGAGGCGGCCTCCCTTTCAGCAATTTGTTCGGGTGTGCGCAGCTGGGTGCCGTTGATGTCCCGCAGCTTGGGGAACCACTCTAGCAGAGTAGCCGCGAAGTTGGGATCCGCCATTTCGATGGGGTTGCCCGCAAGGTAGATGGTCTCGAGATGCTTGAACTTTCCCTTCCAAGCCTGGAGACCTTGAATGCTGGCCACCTGGTTGCCGCTCATGTCAAGGTTCTTGAGGTGTGGGAATGTTGTAGCAATCACCTCCACCTGAGCAACGTCGTCAATGTTGTTGAGCGCAAGGCTGATGCTCTCGATGGCATCCTGCTTCTCCTTCTCCGTCTTAAAGAGACCGTCGCAGATAGCCATCAGTCCTTTGAACGTCTTGAGAGCTCGCTCACGTGTGTCGAACATGCCTAGGGTGATGAGGGCTGTATCCGATGCAAGGGCGTCGAGCTTCAGCAGCTTGTTCGCGGCGATGTATCTCTGGCTGAGAATATCCTGGAGCCTGGCTCGGAGCTCTTGGGTCTCCTTGGATTCGACTCTGCCGCCCCGTTCGGGAATCTCATCCACGCGGATGACCTCCAATTGCGCGCCGGCAAAAGTGAAGGTGTTGAGCTTCATCAGCTCCTCCACGTCCTCCTCGTTCGCTCCTACGTAGACGTAGTCACCGACATAGTGGCTCTACACTGGGTTAGCAGGGAATGTTGAAGGTGATGAGCCGAGGTGCGGGTGGGTTGAAGCATTTAGCATATGTCGCATTTGAATCGCATGTAAATCGACACATGACTCCCAGAGTCTCGGGTGGTCGCGTCGTGTAGTCCGCACCTGAAGCCCTGTCAATGATAAACATACCTTTCTGATAGCGACTTTTCGCCTTGATCCGGTGCGGAGTGACGAAGCCTTGCGCTCCAAGAAGCCGAGAAGATCGTTGAGCCCGCCACCGGGGTTGGTCGCAGCCTTGCTCTCCTTCAAACCACCAACTCGCACCATCTTGAGACCAGTCATGTCCTGTGACCGTGTCTTGGGACCTCTGCCGGAAGATGCGCTCGAAATGCGCGAGGCAAGAGACGAGGCTGTGCCATTGCTCAGATGCTTCAGAACGTTCTGAGCATTCCGCGAAGGACCCCCCCGTGGGTTTGTGGTCGAGAGCCGGGCACTGGACCTGGTGGGCTTTGAGTCGGCATTTGCAGGCCGCTTCGAGCGCCGACCGGCACTGTCCATGTCCAGATCACCATCGCCATCCATGCGACCGGTAGCCTTACGCTTGGAGATGCCACCTCTTGAGGTGGCACTCGCTTTGCGGCTCGCATTCCGCGCCGTGGTGGTCTGACGACCTCGGGGCGCCATGGTAATAGGCTTGGTAAATGATGTGGTGACGGTGGGCGGTTTTTTTGTAGTGTTGGGTTGTTTTTTTTGTAGTGTTTTTTATAAGGTTTTTTTGTGGTTGTTTGATGTTGTTTTTCTGAGTTTTTGTTTTGGAAGTTGATGTTGCGCGAAGCCTTCGACGAGTCGAGCTGAGATCAAACGATGAGGTTCGAGGTGATCAATATGATCGAGCTCGCGGTTGGAGTCGAGAGCGCAATATCGAGCGAGGCGAACGGGGGTGTTTCGTGCTCAAGTCGACGAGACTCTTTCGCGCTGGAGAGGCGATTAGAGCTGGTCGTTGGTCGCTTTCGCCGCTGGTGCAGGCGAGGCGTCTCTCGATGAGAGTCGTGCGAGCGTAGCTAGCGCTTGAGGGGAAGGTAGAGCGGTGGCAAATCAATCGCCTTGTGGTCGTCGTAGTCCTCCTAGAACGTGAGAAGTAGCTGCGTGCTGGTTTTCCTGAGGTGAGAATGCGAGTTTGTAGTTGAATGAGAAGAGTTTTGTTGGAGAAGGATGCCAGAACACAAAGCTTCTCTTTGGGGGACGATGTGACGTTTTGCAAAGCCCCACTTGAGCGAAGGTGAAGGTTCCCAGGCAAGCAGGCAGCCTTGCAGTAATTGCCCCGATTGGGACTAGCTCCGGGTATGACTCAGTGAAACGTTCAACAACGAACACGGTGCATTTGCTTGGGTCCGCCAAATTGGTAAAGAATCTCATTGTTCTTTGACAGAATCCATTGTCAAGAGCCCCTAATAAATTACCGGTTATGACATTTCTGTTTAGTCTCTAAACTTCCTAATTTATGCATCCCCTATTAAGTATTGTTGGGCACGGCGGCGGTTTATGCCATGAATGACCACTACATTGATGTCTCACCTCGCACGTGACCTCGCGTTCCTCTCTTCTCGTCTTGGCGTGGCTTGGTAGGGTAGGTACCTAGGTAGGTAGGTAGGCAAGGTAGCGGTGCGACGCGTTCCTTCTCTGATCTCCAACAACCATCGACTGCCAATATCTCCGCCAACAGTGAATGAGGTGGTGCAATTAGACTATCTCGCAGTTCACGATGCTTTGAGCTCCTGCATTTTACTACAATCCCCAAATCGCCGCTTTGCTACGGCGTTGCCGTGGCGTTGCTTCCTGCCATGGACAGTGACGAATTCGACGACGACATTGCCGACGAGGACTTCATCACGGCTCTTGAACAGGTCTCGTCCTCTATTGGCGGACAAGGCACTGCGAGAACCCTACAGGACTCTGCACCACAAGGTTCCAAGCCAATCAGCCAGCAGAATCCAGCAGCCGTAGCGGCTTTGGAGTTAGAGGACCTTCCATCAGATGCTTTCTCATCTCCAGAGCCACCCCAGTCGAGGCCGCCTGCCCCCGCGACAATCTCGGCACCCCCAACAGCTCGGTCAGGATTTAGCAGGACAAGCTCGGGAAACTGGCGTCAGACGACCCTCTTCGGTGGCTCGATATCGAGTGACAGTCCAAGGCCATCACAACCGGCACCTGCACGCGTATTTCGTGCCGATCTTCCCCCAGAGCCGCGGACTCATCATGAGATTGACGAGGAGGCCATGGAAACCTGGGTTTACCCTACAAACCTGGGCGCCATTCGCGACTATCAGTTCAGCATCGTCAAGAATAGTCTCTTCAACAACACATTGGTGGCTCTGCCGACTGGTCTGGGCAAAACGTTCATCGCGGCGACCGTCATGCTAAACTTTCACCGCTGGACTAAGACCGCCAAGCTTGTCTTTGTTGCTCCTACGAAGCCCCTCGTAGCACAACAAGTCGATGCGTGCTACAACATTGCTGGCATCCCCCGCTCAGAGACGACACTGTTGACGGGAGATATCGCTCCAGCTTTGCGTGTTGACGAGTGGGAGGCGCGACGGGTGTTCTTCATGACGCCGCAAACCCTTTTGAACGACATTTCCCACGGTTATGCGGATCCAAAGAAGATAGCTTTACTGGTCATTGATGAAGCACATCGAGCAGTTGGAGAATATGCCTATGCCAAGGTCACGAAACTCATCCGTCGGTTCTCCACGAGCTTCCGTGTGCTGGCGTTGACCGCCACACCTGGATCAAAGATTGAGACAGTACAGGAGGTCATCGATAACCTTGGAATCTCTCATTGCGAGATTCGTACCGAGGATTCCATCGACATCCGCCAATACGTCCACCAGAGAAACATCGAGCAGGTTGTCCTTGACCCATCTGACGAGATGTGTCTTGTCAGCGAGTTATTCACCAAGGCTCTCAAACCCTTGACCGATAAACTGAGCTCACAAAATATCTGGTTCGGGCGAAATCCCATGGCTATGACAACCTTTGGCCTGATGCAGTCCCAGAAGGAATGGTTTGGATCACGAGGGAGACACGCAAACCAGGGAGTGCAACATATGATGCGAGCCGTCTTCAGTGTTCTCACCAGCATTTCGCATTCTATAAAGCTGCTCAACTTTCATGGCATCAAGCCGTTTTACGACAACCTTGTCGATTTGCGCAGCGAGCAGGAAGGCAAAGGGGAAAAGGGGTCCAAGTACAAGCGTCAGCTTATCCAAGACTCCAGCTTTCAGGAGATGATGGACCGAATCTCCAAGTGGTTACGCACGGATGGCTTCGTGGGCCACCCCAAGCTCACTGCCTTGGCGGATTGCGTGCTGAATCACTTCATGGACAAGGGAGAGGGCTCTGCGACACGAGTGATTGTCTTCAGCGAGTATCGTGACTCAGCCGAGGACATCGTGCGTATGCTGAACACCCATCGGCCGCTCATCAAAGCTAGCGTTTTCGTTGGGCAAGCCGACGGCAAACGAGGAGAAGGCATGAAGCAAGCCCAGCAAATCGCAGCGATCGAGAAGTTCAAGAGAGGAGAATTCAACGTCCTAGTCGCGACATCCATCGGCGAGGAAGGACTTGACATTGGTCAGGTTGACCTCATTGTCTGCTATGATTCTTCAGCGTCGCCAATTCGAATGCTGCAGCGAATGGGCCGAACAGGGCGAAAACGGGCGGGCAATATCGTGTTGCTCTTGATGCGTGGGAAGGAGGAGGACCAGTTTGCAAAATCCAAGGACAATTACGAGAAGATGCAAACCCTCATTTGCGAGGGAAGCCGCTTCAACTTCCGATTTGACCTCTCGACACGGATTGTTCCCAGGGCCATCCGACCAGAGGTGGACAAGCGACACGTCGACATACCTATCGAGAACACCCAAGACCAGTCACTACCAGAGCCCAAGAAACGTCGGGCTCCAGCCGGAAAGAAGAAACCCCCAAAGAAGTTCCACATGCCCGATGGAGTAGAGACGGGCTTCCAGAGTGTGGCGAGCATGTTGAAGGTCGGTGGTAAAGCGAAGCAAACAAAGGCACGACAGAACCCGGAACTCAATGACGTCGCCCAAGTGCCAGACCAGAGCAGGGTTCTGCTCAACGATGAGGAGCTCAAGAAGCTCGACCGGGCGTACCGTGACCTGCCGTTCAACCACACCGTCGTGGAGGAGACGGCAATGCCAATCATGACGGCTTATCCGGAGTTGCAAAGGCAATTACGACCAGTTTTCAAACTCAAGCATGGGACTCGCACAAAACGCTGTGTTGAGATGTGGAACAAGATGGGGACTGACCCAGAGAGCATGGTGTTGCCTTGTCGTTCCGTTGATACGAGCGACTACTTGGAGATACCAGTACGTGCATTCGCTGGATCCGATGATCAGTCGGAGGGAGAAAGAGCCCCCAAAAGAGCGAAGCTAGTAAAGCCAGCGGCACCAGCCAGGAAGAAGCCGAACAGGCAGCCTCCTTCAAGAGCACAGCCTCAAGCAAAGAGGAGAAGACTATCCCCTGTGATTGAGCCAGGATCATACGCTCTTGGGTCTATGGTGGATGAAGGAATATCAGACGAGGAGGACGAAGAGGATGATGAAGAAGAGGTGACGCCCCGGGGTCGTGGGCGGCCGAAGAAGGGCGGCAAGCCTCGAGGGAAGGGCAAACGGAAAACCCAGCGCAAGACTGGTGGGATCAACAGCGATGAGGTCGGCGATGATTGCGATCGAGACAGTGACCTCATGGAGTCGGGTGGTTCTGATGACGGTGAAGATCTCCTAGACTTCGTTGTCTCCGACAACCATCCGATATCGAGCCTGAGGGACACATCACCCACCTCGACGAGCACACCACGGCCACCCGGAACGGACGAAACGGTGAAACCTTTCTTTGTGCCTACGCGGTTCTCGGCCACACAGGAAAGCGAGGATATTCCAGAGCTTGACGATCTTGTTATGAAGAAGGGCGGCAGAAGATCGGTCGTGGAGGAGTCGGAGGATGATGTTACAACGAGACGGGCCGGCCGGCGAGCCGTGGTGGTGGATGACAGCGACAGTGGCTTTTAAGAGTGTGGACTAGGCTGTTTTGAGCAATTCTAAGAGAACAATCGGAGCATCATGATGGTGAAGGGAACACATGGTAACATTAGGTATCTAGACTAAAAGGGATCATGAATGAATGGATGAGCTACTACAGCAAGCTACGTCTTGCTAATCAACAACACCAATGAACGCCCCAACCAATTTCCCACGTCTTTCGTCTCGGGCAAGAGTCCTATTATCGTCGGTTAGCTCTTCATTCGTCCACACATTGGTCCAACATGAAGAAAGGACAACATCTCGAAACTTCAGAAACCCAGTTTATAAGCACCACCACCCCCGACGCACCCGCCAGGCTCACCGACGACCAGCCCACCCAAGGCGCCCCGCGTGCAGCACGAACTGGCGCACAGCAGGGCAGGAAGGCGAGCCAGCCATTGTCAGGAGCTTAACTGGGCAAGTGCATGATTTCGGGGGCAGTCTCAGACGGCTCTTCCTATAAGCTTGAGGAGGGTTTGAAAAAGGAGCTCATCATGCGAGATGGGGGGGAGGGGGATTGAAGTGGTGATGACTTACAAAAAAGAACTGGCGTGGGAGTTTTTCGAGGTTGGGAGGATGTATGTTGAAGAGAGGGAAGAAAATTGCAGAGCAAAAAACGCGATCTGGTTTTGGTTCAAAAGTTAAGCGACGTGCCCCACATGAAATGTCAGACGCGGAAAGCGATAGACGCGCTCGACTGTGGCTTTTTCACGAGCCACGAGCACACACCACCCACCCCGCAGCTTGCGCCACGAATAAACCACCTTTCGTCCCCCCGGCTTCTCTTGTCCGNNAAGCCGGGGGGATTTCATGGGACGCGGATGTTCATTGTCTCCCATCATCGTCACTGATCTCATCACCTCATCCCGACGTCGCTTCGCACGGTTCTCCCCCTCCTCCTCTTCTTGAACATCAACTTTTGTTTTTCCCTTTTCATCACGAAAGAAGAACATTGATCACATTTTTGGAATCAATCCTCATTCGCCATGACCGCGACGGGCGTCTCGTTCTTCAAGTTTGTCGGCACCGTCTCGCTCGGCCTGCTGACGGTACGTGCTTCTTCCCTTCCGCTTTGACTTCCAGTGGGTATCAAGTGATACCGCATCACGCAAAGCAACATCCTTGCCTTGTTTCGCGTATCTGAACTTGAAACCATTTGAACATCCCAAGAACTTGTCTTGGCGATAGCATTGCTGCGCACTTTCAACCTTGCTACAATGCTTTGCGACGTTATCGCATCGCATACACACATACATACATTTACCATCGCAAGCAAGTTCAAGCTCGCTAACATCCATCTCTAGGGCGTCTCCTACTCCGTCTCGACCATCACCCTCCCCTTGCTCCTCCGCCTCCCCTCCTCCTCCTCGGCTTTCCATGGCCTC
>JABFEX010000918.1:0-11556 GCA_013623515.1 Fusarium illudens | reverse complement strand
CCTCCCACCCACCCCCAACACCACCGGAGGCAGCCCCAGCCTTCAAGATCATCCACGCGCTCTTATTCGTGGGTGATCGGGTGGGAGGTGGCACCGCACGAATGAGTCGCGTGGACAAAGAAGGCTGGAGCTGCCTCCGGTGGTGTGTCAACATATCAATATCAAACATATAGCATACATCACCCACTACTTCCTCTTGCCCAAGCATCGATCCGAGCTTGGGCCATTCTTTTGAGAGCTTGCACATCCAGAGCCACCGTAAGTCTCTGAACGAAGATGGTCAACATCCGTCTCTGACGCAGTCATACAGGTCGTCTAGTGTTGGGCTACAGCAGGGTATTTGCGACTGCGCCAATCGAACCATCTTCTTGGCCTTCTACAAGGTTGTTGCACATTCTCTCAGCGACAGATGCCTGGTCGAATATCAAGAAGATGTTTCAATGGCATGGCCGCAGATGCCCTGCGGTACTTGATCAGCCAACCGTGAGCAAAGATGAGCAACCATGGATTGTTCGACACTGGCTCCTTGCATTTCTGGTATACCATCAGCCGTCCAACTCTTCAAAGCTATAGGATATCTGACTCTAGAATACAGCCAGATTGATGGACCCGGATAGTGTCAATAAAAGGTGTCCTGTTGTCATCCCCCCAACCTGCGGATAGCAACATCAATCGAAACAAACCAAGCTTCAAACTCACAAAAAGAAACTACACAACTCGACGAGTCCTCTCGTCCCCAGACTACAAACCCAAGATGGGAGACCCCGGAGTGGACTACGATTCGCTCCTCATGGACTATCTCACCCCCAACGCCATGGCCGAGTGCCTGCTCCTAAACACAAACAGCATCGTGGATGATGCAGTCTTTGCTGACACACAGCTGGGAATTCACGTTCCTGAAGATACAAACTACTTGGACTTTCCTATCCCTGATCCAGTCGACCTCGACTTGTTCGACTTCAACACGCTCCCGATCGCGGAGCAGAATCACTTCAACAACACAGTACCCTTTTCGTGGTATCCAGACGCGATGCCTCTACCATCCGAATACTCACCGGGTGCTACGCTAAACTCCTCAAGCGCCTCTATCCAGTCGTTTGACATTTTCCCAGCGTACAGCACTTCATCGCTTTCCAGCAACTACAGCCCGCGAGAGCAACTGCTCTCGCACGGCGCTGGTCCGACACCAGAATCGACATCTACCCACGAGTCTTCTCCCCCCAAGAAGACCCGCCAACCAAGACGTCGGGCCAGGGCAGCACCCGGCACCCGCCCTTGTGATATAAAGTAGGATGCCTCCAAGGTCCTTGGTGTCGGGCTTCCCGGCTTGCTAACAGCGCACATAGGAGGGCGCAGCGCAAGACAGATAAGCCAGCGCAGTGCACCGTCTGTCCCACAAGAGTTCAATGCAACCGGGATCTGAAAAGGCACTACAGAGCACAGCATCCCAAAGAGGCTGCCGAGATGGGGCTTGACATGTCGAGGTTTTTTTGCAACTATTGTTCAAAGGATTTTTCCAGAAATGACCATTTGAAGAGACATTCGGAGAATAAGCATGGGGGGCGTTCATCGCAAGGGAAGTTGAGCTCCCGTCCTCTCTCTACCTGTTGATTTCTTTGTTTCCTTTGTGTAGCTAGCCAGGTAATAAAGTGTGTTCTTACTTATAACGATGACTTGTGAGGTCGAATGTGTGTGGATAGAGAATACCTTCGGGAGTTTGACTACAGAACATATATGAAGATGAGGAATTGGGATTTTAAAAAGAAAGCGTTATGTATTGGACGGTAAAAAGAGCGAGGAAGGTGCCTCGTTCAGACAAGTCTTTGAACAGGACGCCCACAAGTGGGAAATGAGGCAAAAAGTAACTCCGGTACAGGGAATCGAACCCTGGGCTCCGCGGAACTGATCTCTCAGGTTATGAGAGCGCGAAATATTAGCCACTACACCATACCGGATGGTGATATTATTGTTGAGATCAGCTGCGTCATTTCGGACTACCATGGCAATAGTCCAACCCCGACCTACCCAGACGACGCTAAATCGCCATATAAAAGTCGTCAGCGCTGTGAAATATCTCAATTACCTTGTATCCATGCCTTTTAGTTATATCTCTTGGTCCTTTGATTCACCGTTGATCCATTCATCACTGGGTTTTGGCATTTCCGTTGTTGCCAGTGACAGTACCCAAGTTACCCGGCAACGCAAGGCGCATGACAAAGTCACTCTTCTCCCACCCGACACAACAACAGAACTCGACCATACATAGGTAGCTCATGTCTATATTGACTATTGTACCTACCATTGTCGTGTGTCTGTTTAGCTCTGCTCTTCACCCTTCGTTTGCACTCCAGCCCTAATTTCGGGTGTGCGTTGCTGAGGGGTAGTGAACTCGATCCCACACAACGAATCACTTCACTCTGAGCCTGTTCCTGGTCGCGCAAAACAAATTCAAGCAGTTCTGTTATCGAGTCTTCAGAGTCGGAACTTTGTTCACACTGCCGTCACTGTCCAGAGGTATATGCAATCCTTTGTCCCCGTTCAACTCTCCCTGGCTTACCAGTCTCCAGCCGCTACGACCTGAGGATGGCTAACTCAGAGTTCCTCACTCAGCCTCAGCCACTCGCCTCCACTTCCCCTGCTCTCTATTCAGTCATGTCTTCAGCCCAAGAAGCCACCGCTCCGCCCGAGGGTTACTTGATGACCGACAGCCCAAACCTCGCCGAGATCGGCACCCTCTCCTGCCCCTACGTCGGCTGCGACGGCTTCGTGTTTAGCTCCGCCGAAGAATGCTAGAAGCATCAGAAGAGGTGGCACGAAGGCCAGTACGCCTGCGGTCAGTGCGGAGCCGTCTTTGCCTCTGCTCCGCCACTCGAGAGACACGCTCGTGACAGTGAGCATGTAATCGAGTGGTTCTGCTACGACGAGGAATGTGAGATGGCTGGGAAGCCTTTTGCAACCTACAGGGTTTACCTCGAGCACTTTGGCCAGTCACAAGCTCACCAGAATGAAGCTGCCGCTGAGGACATACTTGAGGCCCTGGGAACTGCGGATGTTGTCTCATCAAGCCAAGCACAACAGGTCGACCACGAGCATCCCCAGCTCGTCACCTCTGATGTCTTTGTTTGTCGCGAGCCCTGCTGCCACCGTCATGGCTCAAACTACCGGTGCAGATCCGAATACACGCGACACGCCGACTCTTCCTCTCATGCCTCAGCTGCCAGCCTCAACAAGATCCTTCTCGACGGCATGCAGCCCGGCCCCGCCCTGGCCGCCGAGCAAGAGGCCATCCGAAACCTGAGATGCAACGCCCCAGACTGCCTCCTCTTTGGGAAGATGTTCTCAACCGCGAGAGGCTTCTTTGGTCACATAGCCAAGGCGGAGCACCGCCAGGCGTGGTCGGTCGTTTCTGGAGCTGGTCTACCCAGCGAGGAGGAAGAGATGATCAAGCTGCCCGGGATATCTGTTGATGCAGGAGGTGCAAGTGGAACATGTGTGAATGAGAGCTGCCCAAAGTTTGGGATGGCATTCAACACGTTGCAAAAGATGAAGCAGCATGCTCATTCCTTCGGGCACGCCATGACCGAAGAGGACATGGCCTCTGCAGACGAGTCCCTTGAGGAAGTATGGGTGAGCTCCGATCTGGAGGGGATGGAGGTCACCGAGGGAAAGGGGTTGTGGAAATGCGTCAGGGGAGGCTGCAGAGGGTTTGGCAGGACCATATTGTTAAAGGGCAACGCCAGACAGCACTCCAACTCGATCACGCATGTTACAGCTGACCAGGATGCATTCAAGTCTCCCGAAAGCCCTGCGACACCATTCGCAACACCCAAGAGCGTACCGCTACACGCCCTGATGACCCCGATGAAACCCGGCAGCATCATTCCCGCCACGCCCCTAAGCCCTTCCACTGGTCGAGGGCCAAGCGCACTCATGGCATTGACATCCCCCACCAAGGCCTCTGCATCGCTCCGAACACCACCATCCCGAAGCCTGATCAAGCTCCGCAGAAGCTCCACCGTCAATTCCGAAGTCAAGAGACGTCAGGATGAGCTCGAGCGTCGGAACCGGGAGCTGGAAGATCGGGTCAAGAGACTCGAGGATCAGCTCGCCAGAGTTCTCGGCACAGAGAAGGCACATGACGCGATGGTTGGAGGTGGTCATGAGGGAGGGAGCAAGCAGGCTGATCATCTGTACCAGTTTGTGCGTTCTGCTTTTCGACCTGTCTAAGGAGAGAGAGGAGGGACATTAAGAGATCTGGGTGGTTGCATATTGAAGATGGTGGAATGTCTGAGTTGATGGAAACCGTACGGTTAGAACTTGGGATGATGCGATGAGGAACATGTGTGCTTGCTACGATGACTACCTACCTAGAGGCTTTGGTAGATGATTAGAAATTGTAACTATTTGTCTAGAGTGCGATGGCCCAAAGCTCAATGAAGTCATCCGTAGCCAACATGTTCCAATACTATAAGATATGGCGGCCTGGATGGGGTGCCTTCTCATCTACCAACCATGCCATCGATGGCACTCTGGTCATTCTACACCCGAGCCACATGACCTGCCGCCCCTGCATGGCCACAATATTAGCATCAAGATTAAGAGGGGATGGTATTCCGAATTTTCCCCCGTGGGTATTACCTATAAGCTTGTTTGGACGTCTGCACAAACGAGTTTTTGCCCCTTTCGTCCCCATCATCTCGCGAATGTCGACTTCACCCAGATACCGATAAGGGCACTTCAACACTGCAAGTCAACCCCCTCACAACTTCAAAAACACCGTTTTCGAAAGGGAATTTGGCCCCAAAGCAGTTCCTTTCCATACGATATGGCTTCGTTGTTTGAGGAACTCAAATCGCTTTGCGACTTGCAGCGTCAAGATCGAAACAGGAGACGGGCACAAACGCGGCCACTTTCAAGACACGCTTTGGGGAGGCATTGGATCCCGACAAGGAAAGAGAACCATGGACATTCCCTTTCGTTTGAAGTGATAATGAGCAGCTGTCATCCCCCTCGTCAAACGTAGACACATCTCGCCAACGTCCCCAAACAACCGAGTGCATAATATACCAAGAACAGGTGAATGGCCTCCCACTGAGATGAAAGAGTATAAAGACCTTCTTCCACTGGGACGCATCGTAGATGCTTTCTTCTTCTTTTCTCTCCTCCTTACCCTCCTGAACTCGAGTTCTTCTCAAGACTTCTCGAGCAACTCTCCTTTACCATCTCGGTACACTCTCCTTCAAACCTCAAGAAACGAAAAACCTCAAGCTTGATTCAACATGTCTTGGTCTCCCTGGCTCGGTTTCCCGACCTTGGCCATGATGTGCCTTGATTTACTTGCTCGGCTTTTTGGCCGCCGCAAGAAGGACCAGAAGGAACAGAGGGACCCCGAAGAGGGTCTTCACACCTTTTATACCACGACCACCGAGACGATTGGGCAGTGCCACAGCGAGCCAGGTTCCATGGAACGCCTTGAGATCATCCAGGGTTGGGTTGATGACACTCCTTCTTCTGGTACGTATTAGCAATCGACAAGTTGAAAGACGTTTGAGCTGACAGTTGATACAGCCGCTCTCTACGGCCCAGGCGAGCTCCCCGAGCAGCCTGCCTCCACTGGCAAGTATCAGTGATTGACAAGACGGCACGAGACAGCTAACAGTTAGCAGCGTCCTTCGAGGGCGAGGACGACCTTATGCGTTCTGTCAGCCTCCGTAAGTATTCGCAGGTTGCCAAAGTTGAATGACCATCAGGCTAACAGTTGACACAGGCAGCAAGCGTACCGGGATCCCTGGCAAGAACGGTGCCCCCTCGCAGTCAATCTCCTCCGTTTAGACAAGACAACAATAACAACGTGTGACGGTACAGCAGGATTCGGGAAGAAGATCAAGAAAGGTCATCGGGTTTCATTGCTTTTGCTGGGGATTCTATCACTGGTTCCCCCGGGATGGCATAGTGCGCCTGATACAAGTCGCTGGGGCTTCTCACACCAACGTCTTTCCATCGTCTTGGTCCATATTCTGGGTCCGTCCAAGTCCTTCTTCATGGGCTTGACCTTGCCTGTTCATACGTTGGTCGTCTTGTTGATTTCGGCCGTTGGGGATCAACTCTAGAAGGTGAAGAGAGAATAGTGGAATCGAGGATAGAGTCGCAGTCGCGGAATAAACATCTCTGTCGTAACTTGTTCGCTCGTCGTGACATGGCACCTTCTTCACTGTACATCCCCCATGGCAGCCTCCTCTTCCTTTTCCTCTCCCTCGTTTTCCACCGGCGCATCTACAAACACCAAGTCAGTTATCCATATCCCCATGCACTCGTTCGGAACATCACTCACCCTTCATCTCAGCCTCTCCATCTGCCTCCATCTTCCTCTTCATGGCATACCCCATCTTCTTCTCCATCTTGCGCGCCCTCTTGCCGCTGACCTTGGCCCTGGGTCCGCTCGTGGGCAGCAGGCCCGCCCGTGCACCCCGTGTCGCATCGGCCTTTGCGATCTTGGACTTGGGCGCCTGGGAGCGCTTGCGCTGCACCTTCCTGGCCGTGGATGCGCGCGCGGCGAGGCGGTTCTTGGAGGGGCCGTTGGGGTTCGAGACGGACGGCATTGTGTTGGTCTTGAGGGGGGGGGTGTCAATGTCGGAGGAGTTGGGATTGGGATGTGGGCGATGGAGATTTCTGCGATAAAGTTCGTTTTTCGGTCAAGGATCTCGGTGAGTTTTCGGTAAAGGATCTGCCAAGCGCCCCGCCAAGGAAGGATCTTGATGTTCCAGAACATAGATCCATCAGTGGGGCTCCCTCTTGCAAAGATGAGAACTGCAACAACTGGTAATAATTCTCAATCTTCAAGTCCGCTCAATACGCCTGATATGTTTATTTAGGGGCTAGGGGAGTTGATATTTGGTACACTGCTTTGGCTATATGGCGTACTACTTGACTGAGCTAACAAGACGCGAAGATATCGAGGCAACGAGCACGCCTCCCCCTCGAGACACATGATCAACCTCCTCTTCGGTCCTTAGTAAACCAGCCCGTCTTGACCTAGTTGACTTCGGAAGAACTGGTTCCTGATGCGTCGCTATCCGAGTTGAGCCTGAGAACTCGACAGACCCAAGCCGATACACCTCTAACCAAGGTTGGCCAGACGACTAAACAGGGCTTAGGCAGGGGGGGCCTTTCTGATATCGAGTCTGGAAAAGAGAAACTACGGGCTGGCCTGGCCCTTAAAAACGCCCTCTCACCTCATCCGGTTGCACGATGTTATCATTGTTCTCGGCAGGTTCGGGGCGGGGCGGCAGCAATAGATTTACCGTGGGTATGACGATGCCTATCAGACGCGCTTAGCTCAGTCTAGCACTAGTCCCAGCAGGCGATATAAGCATTAATTATCATAGCAGTATACTTGCACATAATGATGAGTACCACTCATCTGATGATTCAAAGTGAACCCGGCGAGAGGGGGTGAAACAGTTTGAACCCGCTGCAAAAAAACGAGGTTTTGGTACAAGACGCCGGCCACGCTAATTTTATGCACCAGCATGTCCCTTTTCACAATGGGATTCAGTCAGATCCCAGTTCCTGATCTGGGCCTTGCAGCAAGGGTAGTCATTCACTTGCTCTGTCTCGTATCCCCGCTGCTCGCTTATCGTACATACATCCATCAATATCGCCCGCAAGTGCCGTCATAGCCGGCTTCTTTACCCCGTGACGACCCCCCACCACCGGCTGCTCCGACGGAAACGCCGGGAACGACGTCGTCAACGCTCAATTGCTTCGGCGAGACATCGCGAAGTTGAGAGTGCGATCCAGAAATCAGACACCATCATGTTTGTTAGCTATATGGCGAAGGCATGGGCGGCTCCTTTGCCTTTGGGGCTAGCAATTGCTCTCTTCACAGCCGTCGCGCAAGCTCATGAACACGACCCGAGCGAGATCCCCGAAGGCCAGACGGTGTCTGTAGAGCCGTTGGTGCGTGTCTGCAGAATTCTTGGTTGTGGTTGAAGCTGACCGGTAGCAGGATACAGTATTATGGATTCACATCTTCACACAGATGTTAGCCTACGGCGTCATCTTTCCAATTGGCATGGTTCTAGGTGTAGGTGACCGCCCGTCAACATATTGACAACAAACTGACCTCTGCTAGATGGCCAAGAACCGATGGCACGTCCCAACCCAAGCCGCTGGCACCGTTCTCGCCATCGTCGGCTTCTTCCTCGGCCACGCGCACAAGGGCCGCCAGTTCATCCCCAACCACGTCCACGGAAAGTTTGCGCACATCCTTCAGCTGCTCCTGGCCGCGCAGGTCATCATCGGGGTGTATCTCAAGGGCCATTGGGAGAAAGGCATCAACGGCAAGATTCGAAAGTTTGCCCGTCCGTGTCATTCCTTCATCGGCAAGGCGATGCCCGTTCTGTCGTGGACGCAGATGATCTTTGGCGGCATCACGGCCCTCGGCTTCTGTCAGGGACATCACACCGGCCAATGCGCAGCCCACTTCATCATGGGAGGTACCTTTATTGGCTATGGAATCGTCCTCACCATCCTCCTTCTCGTCGGTCAGCTATGGATTCGAAGCCGCGGGCGCTCACAGGAGTTTTACGATAGCGCCGTGATAGCTGCCTGGGGCTGCGTCAACACGTTTACCGAGCATCGTTGGGGCGGCCCTTGGGTCAAGAATGACTGGCAGCACACAACCATGGGCGTCATCTGGTGGTGCGCCGGCTTGGCTGGTATTTGGCTGAGCAAGGACCGTGATGGGCATCCCAAGCGCAACTTCATCCCGGGTTTTGTGATCCTCATTACCGGCTGGGCTATGTCTGCTCACCCGCAGGATCTAATGGTCAGCGCTGCCACGCACTCCATGTTTGGATATACCCTCATGGGTGTCGGCTTCACTCGAATTATCGAGATTGCTTTTGTTCTTCGAGATGCGCACTCAATCTCTGAAGATGGGCGGTCTGCCAGCAGCTTCCAGTTTATCCCCGTATTTGTAAGTTACCTATGGTGTACAAAGTTGAGCGCATCTGCTAACATACCCAGCTCATGTATGCTGCTGGCTTCCTTTTCATGGGCGCCACCGAGGAGCAGATGAATCTTGTCGCCGGCTCCAGCATGGATCACATCTCGTACATCCTCATCACCTTTTCGCTCGCCTCACTGATGTTCCTCTTTGTCAACATGCTCATCCACCTCTGGGACCGGCTTGCGAACCCTCCACTGAACACCAAGCATTTGGGTACCAACCACACACACGTCAACGGCCGGGCTGTGGAAGACGGGCAGCTTCGAGATGCTGAGGAGTTCGAGCTGGATGGACTCATGAGCGACGACGATGACGATCCCAGTCGAAGAATGCTCGGCCCCAACAGTGAGGACAGCGCAAGCACCATGGGCAGGAATCACCAAACCCGTGTTCAATAAGGCGAGGCTTGCAAGATTGCTATACCCTCAGAACACAACCCTAGCTCATAGACCCCTCTTCTCCGTACCTTGACGCCACCTTGCTGGGATGGGTGTAAATGTTACTTCTTGGGTTTCTGATGATGTAAACGATACGAAAAGGGATTTCATGTAAAACAGATGTTACCTAGGTAGGTAGATAAGGGAGTGGATATTTGGCACACCAGTTTAGCTATTTGACGCACCTTTATTCTTATATCTTAACATAATGATAGCAAATCTTTAATAGAAACATTAGAAGGATTTAATAAATAATTAATAGAGAATCTATCTAACCTTAGATTAATTCCCTTTACTCTAAGATTACTTTTATATAATAAGGTGCTAAGAAACTAATAATAATTTACTTAGGATAGGTAACTAGTTAGCTGACCTTGACCTTCAATCCATTCCATGACTCGAAAGGATAGGTCGTCGCTGTCGTTAGAGCCAGGCAGGAGTTCTGGCGCCCCAGCAGCACCAGAGAAGGCAGCCACAATGATCATGGCCCACTGGAAGTCAATCATGGCCTTGAAATAAACAGCTTCGGAGTTTGGAATCTGGACGTTGATTAAGTGTACAGATAGGATTGGGCTGCCGGAATTGACGGATAGTGCAGCTGTCCTGCCAAACTCCCTGGGCGAGGGAAAGTTTCCGTCTTGATGAAATGACTGCCGCGGCACTCCTGACCATCTCATCGAAGCCGTTGTCCTGCCCCTGCAAAGTCGTTTCTTTTAGGGGGTTCATGTCGCGGCGTGGCATCCAGTTGAACTGGAGAGTAACGGCAGACTTGTGTTTGTCAACAGGGGCAATGCCCAAGCATCTGAACCCAATCCGGGCGCAACCCCACCAAGTATGCAGCTGGGGATTAAGACAAAGCATATTCCAGGCCTTATCGGAGCTGCCTGGGATCTGTGGGTTCCGAAGCAACGGATTATATTGCTTGGTCCAGCTTGCACTAAAGAAGGCTTGGGCGTGCAGGAAGACATGGTTTGTGTTCCTGATGTTGCGCTGGCTGTCGTTCCACGCGAAAGGAATGATATGACATACATGAGGCTCGCTTGTCCCCATCATGAGGCAAACATATCCGTCTCTTTCATAGCACTTCTTCTTCTCGGACGGGCTTCGAGTCACCGGGTCGGGGAGCCACTCCTCCTCCTCCTCATCTGGACGTTCGTGTTTTTGGGGCATTGTCGACGACCGCCTTGACTTCTTCCTACTTGGTGTGCGAGATTGGCCAGACACCTGAGAGAGCTCGGTGCCCATATTTGGCCGTAAGACTGGAGGGAGATGCAATCATTAGTTTATATACCACGCAAAGGAGAAATGGTCACTACGCACAGTGCTTGGCAAGCGCCGGCAGTTTTGTTAGATGGTCGTGCACCGCAGGACCAAGGCCCGGCTCTCCACTAGAGGTTGTAGGCGACAGGTAGCCACCTGGTTGAAGGGCGAACAATGGTACGGCCAAGATTATCGCGACGTGCACAGCGTTAATCTTGAAGTTTGCGGTCATCGGGTCGGTGCGGATTTCTGACTCGAGCTTGATGGCAAAGTCACGTCGCATCTCAGCCTCATCGACAGGCAATAAGATTGCTGGCTCTTGAAAGGGCGGATCTGCCTTCAGCGACTCCTTAAGCATCTGAAGGGCCGCTTCGTGCCTTGGCGTCCTTGCATAGAACGCGCCTAGAAGACGGTGAAGACGCTCGAGGCGCGTCTCGCCACCACCTGGATTTGGACTCATTGACGCATCGTAGGAGAGGATGGGATCGTGAGAAGGACTCAGTTCGTAGTTTGGGGTGAGGGGTGTGAAAAAAATAGGAGAATGAGGAGAATTAAAAAGGTGAAAAAAAGAAGAGAAAGGTGACGGGCAGAGGAGGAGGATATATGTGGTGGCGCTGAAAGTTCAAAGATACTTAGAAGCTCCTCCCGTGTCAAGAAAGGTTACTCAAAAGTTTCAGGTCGCAGGAGACCGAGGGCATTGTTGTTTCTAATAACGAGACCGTCAGCCATAGGTAATAGCAAAAGACACAGTTATTAATACATAACGGCATCAAAACCCAATACTATAAAACACCGTAACCTAATTATTTTAACCTTTTATAGCAGTAGCCATAGAAGCATCAGATA
>JABFEX010000916.1:0-18798 GCA_013623515.1 Fusarium illudens | reverse complement strand
GATAATAGAGCGTCACGTAATATAGCACGTCTTAAATAGGATTAGCGTAGAGTATTAGCCTAAAAGAGGGGTTAGAGTTAGTTAAATAGATTAGTCATAGCAATTAATTAAGTAATTCACCCACGACGGGTTTAATAATATCTTAGCGAATTACTAAACTCTTATTAGCAACATAATATCTTTAAACACAATGCAGAGGATCTAAGTCATCTTGGCTCAAAGGTATGTGACAACTTGGATGAGTGCATGCTGTACTGATCCGTAACACGTAGTAATATCTTGATATTTGATCTTCATTCTTTGCCAGGGACTGGGAGTTTGATTATCTAGCGACACTTTTGAGAAGCTAATTGTGTTCTTTCTCAAGGTTGCGTCACCTAGCACTCAATCTAGACTATCGAGGGCTTCACCAAAAGTTCGAATAAGAAAACTATAGTCCACTTCGGTTCATGGGATCGAAGAAACAGTCACCTGTCTCCTCAAAATGGATGCAGAATCTCGATTCTACGTTTACCAAGACGCAGGGCTGAGTAAACGAAAAAAGAAATCAAGACAATTGAAACTATTGCCAGTCTAGGCCTACTAGTCTCGCCATAGTCGACGCCCTTTTCCTCATACGGCCTAGACCAAGGCCGATCGACCAGTCGTTCCTGAAGGGCTTCGCTACGTCGTCAAATCAGAGCGCAAAGACCGAGTCTAGATCGATGCACCTCCTCAGCTGGCTCTGTAAGGGTCCTCCACATGGGCTTGAAGCGCCCTCAACGCCAACGGCAAGCCACTCGTGTTCAGCTCAGAGGGGACTGAATTCCTTAAAGAGGTGGTGGCAGCTGCTTGCCCCTTTCCTCCATTCCTTTGGGAAATTGGGCTGTTCGTCTGCCGTGAAAACAACGAACGACCTCGAGGGCATCCCTCGACGATATTCACCCTCCGATCGAGTCCGACATCGCGAGCAAAGGTAGCACCCGCAAGATCGAAGCCATGAACAAGTGGCTGCTGGTTGCGTCGCTCGCCGCTTCGGCGTCGGCGACGTGTTACTACCCCGACGGCAGCAACGCGGCCAAGGATTACAAGTACGAGCCTTGCGGTAACACGACGACGACATATTCGACTTGCTGCTACTTTGGCGAGGGCGACAAGTGCTTGCCAAATGGACTGTGCAACCAGCCAGATCGATGGGACTACCGCGCGGCCTGCCAGAACAAGGACTGGTCGAATTGTCCCGAGATTTGCATGGACAGTAAGTCAGACGCTCTTCATCTGCTGAGATCACCGCCAACATTGACTGTCTCCCAGATGATTCCGGTACCTGGTACGCCCTCCAAGAATGCGGCAAGAACAAATACTGCTGCCCCCCGGCCGACGGAAGCGACTGCTGCAAGAGTGGTGCCGTGATCTACACCCTCGCAGCCCCGAGCCCCGACGGCGACAGTACCGACGAGAACGCAGATGAGAGCGGAACTACCGCTGCTGGAGGCGCCGCCGCCGCCACTCGAACAGGGAGCTCGGCAGCGACAACAAGCTCGAGCGATACCGAAGATAAGGGAGGAGCTCCTGTTGGAGCCATCGTTGGAGGGGTTGTTGGAGGTATCACCGTGGTTGCGCTCTTGGGCCTGGCATTCTTTTGCTTCTTCAGGCGCCGGGGAAAGAAACCTGCTGCTTCGCCTGAGGGAACGGTCGTCGTGGAAGACGGTGCAGGCTCCAGCGCGTCTAATAGCAGCGACATAAGCAAGGATAAGGCAGCCGCGTACAAGCGGCCTCAGTCTGGCGTAGCCGAGATCGAGGGCACCGCAGGCAACGTCTACACCGAGGCAGACTCCACGGCTATTAGCACGGCGCGCTACAACGTCAGGCAAGAAGCTGATGAGGAGGCTCGTATGGCCGCCGAAGAAAAGAAGCCCGAGACATACCAGTCAGAAACGTCCCGGAAGGAGGAGCAGCGCTTCGCAGAGGTCGAGGGATCCCGGGGCAACGTCTACAACGAGGCCGATTCGCAGGCCATCAGCAAGGCCCGGTTTGACGCATGGCGACAGGCTGAAGAGACGTCCCAGTTTTCGTACCAAACGGAAAAGCCAACCATCAAGGCCGTCTCTGCCTCGCCCAACTTGGCAGAGATCGCAGGTAGTCCAGGCAATGTCTATACGGAAGCCGATTCGCAACCTGTCACCCACACTCACTCTACAATGGCATCGCACATGTCGAGCGGACTATCTTCTGGGAACTCGACGCCGAGCATCAACCATTCGGTGTTTCACAGTGCTCATGGGAGCCCGGTGAACAGCCAAGGCCACATGACCAGCCTACCTCACGATACAACGGTGCAGCAACTCGGTCAGCATAGCCATGGCTCGGGTGAGACGAAGCCAACGGTCAACCAGCCCGCCATCAACTTGCCAGGATTCCAAAGCCTCACAGAGATCGGAGAAAACACAGGAACTACATTTACTGAGAGTGTCTCACAAGCCATCAACCACTCCCACGGTACAACGACGCACCATACTTCGAGCACTGAGCTGTTCCTTTCTGAGGAGACCAAGCCAGGCTTCAGCCTGCCGGACATTCAAAGTTCTGGAGGAGGAAGTCTATGGGATGCATATGTCGGCAGTGCCCACGCTGCAACGTCTCGGCCGGCAACACACAAGATCGACCATCAAAGCTTTGCCGAGGCCGAGGGAAGTACAGGAACCGTGTTTACCGAGGCCAACTCACACGTTATTAGCAGTCCTCATGCGACAACCTTTCAGTTACTTGGAGACAATTCTTTGACTCCACCAGCAGGTCTCCAGTCTGGGCATGACAACTTCATAGACACCATTGAATCTCCAGGTCTTGCGTCGACGGAATCTCACTCGCATACTGCCAGCATCCCCTACTCTACACCTGTAACTACAACGACATCGACCCAGGGATTCGGAGGGGATACTCCATCTTCGTCCGAGGAGAAGCCAGCGCCTTATCGGATCGGACAGCACAGCTTTGCTGAAGCTGAAGGAAGCCCGGGGAATGTGTACACCGAAGTTGATTCACAGCCAATTGGAAAACTACGCCCCGGAAAGCAAGCCGAGGAGCATGTCTCGGAAGTGTCTGGAGAAGTGCATGAACCGGCGACGTATCATCATCCCTCTGGTGCCGGTGAGACGACTTCCAGTAGCTTTTACACCGAAGTCACGTCTCATTTCACCAACCAAGAGAAGCCTACAACGCAGAAATCATCAGAACCGAGCGTGGCAGAGATTGAGGGAAGCGCTGGCAACAGATACACCGAGGCAGACTCGCAGCCTATCAACCCCTCCCGCTTCGAGAGCCAGCCCTCTCATGAGCAGACGCCGACTACGTCCGGAGACAACTCTCTTACATATCAACAGCGAATGGACTTGGCCGAGGTTGAAGGAAGTGCAGGCAAGCGCTTCTTAGAGGCTGACTCCAAGGTCATCAGCCCGGCTCTCTCAGAAGAGACGTCACTGTCTGGCAACAAATCAACGACAAACATTACGCAATTGAGCCTTCCCGAGATTGAGGGAAGTCAAGGAACTATCTTTGTGGAAGATGATTCGCAGGTCTTTCAATGGACCAAGGAGGAACCCAGGACGACGACACAGCAATCTTCCAGTCTGACCGAGGTTGAAGGCAGCGCGGGAAACGTGTACTCCGAGGCTGATTCGAAGGCCATCAACCGGAGTGAGACTAGGGAGAACACTGCAGAGCTGGACACACCACTACGGAACTATGTCGAGGTTGAGGGGAGTGCAGGTAATGTCTACACGGAGGCTGATTCAAAGAGTGTCAGCGTGGATCGTCGTGAAGAGAGCAGGGCGACTGGGGAGACGAGGGGAACACACGAGCTGTCTTAATAGACGAGGGAAAGGCTCATATTTACTATCACGCAATTTAGCTTTCTAATTTTTACGTCACTCAAGATCTCCTCGATATGGTGATCGTGATATCTTCACGCTTCTCCTTCGTGACCCTAGATAGATGTGTATTTATTCAAATATCACGTAGCAACTATGTACACTGAAACATTTAGACTCGTATCGATGCCAACTCCATAGCTTTACACCAAAGCACTGGTTTCAAATCTACGCCTTGCTGATCGAAACACTGACAGATCCAGAGCCCAGAGGAACCATCTGACCTCCACGACCCTCAGTGGCTCCCTTGGCCTTGACCTGCCACTTATCAGAACCAGTAGACTCCACCCAGACAGCAGCCTTTGAAGTCTTGGGTGCTCCCTTTGTCTGGGACAAGGTCACTTCAACCGTGCCCTTGGCAGCGTTGAAAGTGAACTGCTCGATAGACCCAACGTCGACAGAGACCAGGACCTTCAGAGGTCCGATGAAGATCCTCTGGCGAACGGCGTCCTTTGGCTTGACTGTGACGTTATCGCCGCTCTGGGAGAGAATACCTCCAAAGGCAACAACACCGAGATCCTTGTCATCAACGACATAAGTTCCCGAGTTCAAGGCAGTGCCGATGAATCCACCGCCATAGTCACCGGTGATACCGTCCCACTTGAGTGTATCAGGGAACGAGTGGAAGGCAGCACTGGGGAAACCGTCTTGGTTGATGTTGGACAGCGGAGCGCTTGATCCAGCGTAGCCGACGCGGAGGAGGTAAGAATCAGATGGGTCGTCGCGGAAGGCTGAGAGGAGGACTTGAGAGTTGAGGCCGGAGCCATAGTGATGGATCTGACGCTCGATTCTCCTGAGCTTGCCTCCGTAACTATGATTATGTGAGTCTTTTGCGTTGGCTGGTACGATATGGGTAGTAGTGACTTACATAAAGTCCCAGTATCGTCGAGCGTTGCCGTTCCATCCCCAGTGAGGCACGTTGGGCATGTATCCCAACACACTGTTGATGGTCTTCTTCTCCGAGTTGGTCATTCCAAAGTGTCTAACAAGTTAGCATCAGCCCGAAAGCAGTGTGAATTTCAAGCACATACCGGGTCCAGTAGTAAACTCCCTCCTGACCAGTCGAATCCCAGGCCATCTCACTTCCATACGGAATCTCCTGCGAGTCCCAGAGCTTAGCTCGCGTGCGCATAGCATCTTCCAATGCCTTTGCGAGGGCGTCTTTGCCTTCGCGCTTGAGGTCCACCAGAAGTTCTCCAAAGACAGTCTCGCCCATCAAGCCGACGTCTCCGTACCAAACATCACTCTTTGTCATGCGGATGACGGTCTTCTGAGCCTGGCTCAAGTACCAGTCCCAGTCCTTGGAAGCAAGATCCGGGTACGCTCGCGCAATGCGATACAGGGACCAGTAAGCTGCGGTGACGTGCACGTAGTTGTACGCGCGGTCAATGGAAGAGGAAGCTTGCTTGGTCCAAGATGTCCAAGATGTCCAGTCAATATCCTTGCTATAGCTGAATCCTGGAACCGAGGATGGCTCGTAGAAGAAGAGGGACTTTCGGACACCAAAGTCTTTGTTCTGGATCCCACCCCAGATGACAGTTTGGACAAAGTCGTCCAGCTTGGCGATCTCCTCAGCATTGGGCTGAACGACCTGCTTCATCAAGGCCGCGACGTAGGCACCAGTACCGCCCTCGTCACTGAGTCCAGCGACCCAGGCTCTGGGGTCCTGGTCAACGATGGCGCCCTTTTCATAGTCATAAGTCATGACAGATGGAGATCGCTTGAAGGGGTCGGAAGACTCGTTGAACCAAGCCTTAGTAGTAAGGAAGCTTCCAAGATCGCTCAGTGCCTCGGTCGTAGGCTTGGTGACAAAGTAGTGGACTGTCTGGGTCTTGCCGTCCTTGTACTTAATCGTCACACGCACGCGACCCCAAGTCGAAGAAGCCGGAGTAAGAGTGTATCGACCCTTGGCGTCCTCCTTTACCTGGAGAGCTCCGTTAGGCGAGACAGTGACAGAGGACACTGCACTATCGCTCTGAAGCACGAGCTGAGCTGGCAGATCTTGAGCAATGATAAATCCAGGGACACCGACGGCGACAGGGGTTCCCGTCTTCCGGACAGCCTTATCAAAGCCTCGGATTGAGTCCGAAACAGTGAACCGGACGCCGACCTTGAGCGACTGGCCTGGCTTCAAGACCTTGGAAGAGGGCGAGTTCCAAGGCTCTTGAGACTTCCACTTTGTCTCCGCCCAAGCCTTGGTAAGAACTTGCCACTCGTAGAAACCCTCAAAGGTCTGGCTTCCGTAGTGTGTAGGCTCGATGTTGGCCTCGTTCAGGTTTCGATATGCTTCCAGAGGCGACGATGTACCGGTCAAGGGGGTAACCACAAGGCCTTTTCCAGTGCCCTTGACGGGAGCGACACGGATTTGGCCAGCGTCCATGCCGATGTATGGGTCTGAAAGAGAGCAGTGGGCCTGCATCTCGGTGGCTTTTCTGTTGCTGAAGATGCTGTTGAACTCGGCAGGGAATCCAAGGCTGCCAATCTCGATGGAGTCTTTGCCCGTGTTCTTGATAGTGAACTGGAGACCCAAATCCCCGGATACGTCGAGCCATTCTCGGACGATGCTCAGCGGGCCAGTAGGCAAAGTAGGACTCAAATCTGAAGCGGCGAGGACACCCTTTCCAGCCGTGGTCTTCTTGACGGGCTGACGCTTCTGCGCAGAGTCGCCATCAACCCAGTCCGTATCCTTCTCTTTGCGGTAGCGAAAGGTGATGTCTCCCCAATGATATTGGCCATTCCGAGCACGTACATCGAGAAGGTCAGAGGGTAAAAAGTCAAAAGAATCACCCGCCGGTGACAGCGAGGTTAGGACTTGGGCATCTCGCGCAATGCGAGCCTTGAAGTTGCCAATATCAACGTCGATGAATCCATTATCAAGACCCAGGTTATCAGTCTGCGCAAGCGCAGTACCTCCAAAGGAGGCAAGAATCGTGAGGATCCTGCCGAGCTGTAGGAGGGATCTCATGGCGGGTGCTGGTTTGTCACTGTCTCAACTACGTTACAACAGAATGCGAGCCATCTTTTATAGGCCTATAATTGAGTTTTGCAAAAGTTTTGAGTTTTGCAAAAGTTCCCCAACTCACGCAGGGGTCATGTACATGACGAATATCGCTCAGATACGAGAGGCAGCCATCATCAACCCATATGCGCGTGGAAACCCGTTGATCAATCAACCGCCATTGGCACGCATATATGTATCACACTCATAAAGTGCTGTAGACGGCTGGATCAGGAAAACGCGGAGTATCCTCCGTCGAGCAGATGGCCGACCTGCCGTATTCATAGACTGGTCAGGTGTTGAGCTCCGCTCCTTTATCAAACTCTGACGATCTTTTGCCGTATTGAAACCGTCGGGCTTCTAGCCGGTTTATCACCATTGGAGCGTTTTTAACAAGACTACCCGTTTCGGCTTCAGGTATACAGGGTTGTCCTGGACATCCTGGGCCATGGCGTTTCTCGTATTGGTGGAAACACGGCTTTACCGGTTAATAAACTCGAAACAAAACTCTCATAGAGTATCTCCACTATTTCAGGAACATTGAGCTTAGTATTTATTACTGTGTAGAGACGCGGTTACGGGTTTGATCTTCAAGCCGGCCTTCGTTAAACTACACACTTGCAGAGCAAGTGAAACAGAACAGCCATGCGTCTACCTTTCAGCCTCGCAGCCGCCTTGCTGCCAACTCTAGTGGCAGCTCAGGCCAAAGATACCATCACTTTTGATTCTCCTGGAAACCCCATCCTCGGCGATGGCTCACTCTACTCGGCTGACCCGGCACCGTTGGTGGTCAACGATACCGTTTACATTCTTGCGGGCAGGGACGAGGCCGACGAGCATACAAATGACTTTGTCATGAACCAATGGGAACTCTTTGAGGCCAAGAACCCCAAGCCCTCTGGAGGCAAGTGGACTCTTCACAAGGACATTGCTGAGCCCCAGGACATCTTCTCTTGGGCCCAGCCTGGAGGAGCATACGCGAGTCAGATCGTTCAAGGAAAGAACGGCAAGTTCTACATCTACGTCTCCATCCGTCAGCGGAACGGGGCTTCAGATCCCTTCTCGATTGGAGTCGGCGTTGCGGATAACCCTGTGGGACCTTACAAAGACGCCCATCTTGCTGGTCCTATCATTTCTCAGAATGTACCGACCAAGAACGACATCCACAACATTGACCCAACCGTCCTTGTCGATGACGATGGAAAGGTCTACATCTACTGGGGTTCTTTCAACCAACTCCGGGGCTACGAGCTCGCCTCTGACATGGTTACCATCAAGGGCAGAGAAGTCCGTGTCGACAACCTAAGTGGCTACTTCGAGGCACCTTGGTTGTCGAAGCGAAAGAATACTTACTACCTTTTCTACGCCGCAAACAACGCTGGCCCAGACTCTCCCTGCACGCCTACATCTTACCACGCCTGCATCGCTTACGGCACTTCCTCCAGCCCTCTCGGCCCTTGGAAGTTCGGCGGCGTGGTATTGGGCATCGTTTCCTCGACCACATCTCACCCTGGTATCTATGAGCTTGGTGGTAAATGGTACATGGTCTACCACACTGCGGATGCCAAGAACGGAGGCCACTTCCGCCGAAGCGTTGCTTTCGACTCCTTCGAGTGGGACGACTCTTCATCGCCCCCGCTGCCTCGCAAGGTCAAGCAGACCAAGCGACCTTCTGGGACGCCCAAGCCAAGCCGCAACATTGCGCCCAAGGCCGAAGTTTCGTCCGATAATGCGACACCTATTCAGTACTGGATCGCGGCTCTCAACGATGGACGCATCAAGGAGACTCCCCTTCCTCCTGACTACTGGTCCTCCTACGCAGGCGACCGATCCCCAGAGGTCAACGTCTTGACCTACACTTGGGATAAGACAGTCAAGCTCAACGGCGTCGCTGTGTCTTTCTTCGCAGACCAACCCGCCGGATCCAGCGTCGGCGTCCCACCTCCAGCATCATGGTCAGTCGAATACGCCACCGGAAGCGGAAGCTGGGCCAAGGTCACCGTCAAGGGATCAAACAAATATCCCACCGCGCCCTCGCTCAATCCCCCAGAGGTCAGCTTCAACACCATCTCCACCACCAGCCTGAGGCTTACGGTGCGAGCCTCGGGACGATCTGGTCAGTTTGGCGGAGTGGGTATTCATGAGTGGCTTGCCTTTGCTCCTCAGGCGGAGTAAGTGTTGGAGCTGACGTTGAACTTCTGTGTATATATAAACTTTGATGTAAATGAATTTGCAAGACATGTTGGATCATGGCCTACACCAACTATTGAACTATCTTGAACTGCCGACCTGCCTCAAACTTGAAACGCTCTGAGAGGGCCATCATTTGCCAGTCAACCACATGAAAAAGCCACCCGCCATCAGCATCCGCCTGAATAGGGAGAACTTAATACCCTCAAGGTTTGCGATGTTTATCCGCCAATGCGACGACCTGAGCGTCTTCTCAGCACGCGGTACAGAGACGCTGTCATACGCCGCGACAGCACTCTCCACGGACTCTGAGGACAAGAGGAGCTCAGCCAAGTCACAACCATCTTGCAGAGCCGTGTTGGCGCCATTTCCAGCAAAGGGACTCACGGCGTGGTTGCTGTCTCCAATAAAGATGACACCCTGTAAAACGCCCTGATGGTTGAATGGCTGTTTGTCCTTGGCTGGAATGACAAATGCCGTAGATGGATCCGTCCCGTTCAAAAGGCTCGAATACGGCTCTCCTATCTCTTGGCAGTGTTTTCGCGTCTCTTCTAATAGCGCCTGCCCATCTCCGCCAGCAGGTTGTGCTGGCATCTCTTCAGTCTTGCTCAACGCCCAGACAACAGTCTTGTCCTTGATGGGCGCGGCAAAACAGCTGTTTCCATGTCCCGAGACTAGAATTCCCCATGCATCACTCAGAGGGTGTGGTATTCCATCTGGGAAGACGGCCAATCCACCGATTTGTGTTGCTCCAGCGTATTGCAGCACGTCGTCAGGTCGGAGGGAGGCCCGGATCTTGCTGTGGGCGCCATCAGCAGCAATGAGAATGTCGCATTTGTGCTGGACGATGTTTGAGCCATCACTGGATGATGCAGTGACTTCAATACCGCCTTCATTTGAAGAACTGGCGCTTAGACATTGTGACTCCCAGTTGATGTCGATGCCCAGAGCTTCGGCTTCCTGGATGAGGATTTCACGCAGGTCTGCCCTGGGAATCCGCAAGCCGCCCACAGGAAGGTCCGCATACGGTTTTGCAGACACGGAAATAAGTTCATTCCAACTGCCATCCCACATTTTGAAAGGCATGCTCGTAGTTCCAGGAGTTGCAGCCTCAATGACGCGGTCCAGGAGGCCAAGTTTTTGCAGCGCCACAAGACCACTGTCCTTGTCCATGCCGTTAATGGACAAAGAATAACCCTGTCGTTTTGGGTCGACTTGTCTGCTATCGCGATCGAAGACGGTTAATCGGGGTGAACCTAAGCCGCTCCATCGTTTCTTGAGTGAGATGGCGAAAGCCAGGCCGGCCATGCCAGCCCCAGCCACGACAATGATTTGGTTTTCGAGAAAGTGTGCGTTGGGTAGAGACATTTTGAATGAACTATGAACCCGAAACAATGAGAGAAAATTAATGAGTAAGACTTGCCTTCAGAAAACGGTCATGGTCGTATTCTTAAAGTCGAGCCGGTCGTTGGCGTGGCTGATGATCAAAGCTCGGGACCGGGAGTGGAGACTCGGCACCGAGCCAAGACGGCGATGACACCGGTCGGCGCCGATGACACCGGTCGGCGCCGATGACCAACGCAAGGACAGGCGAGGTGCAGAAACGACAAACGGTAACTTTAGAAAGACGCGTCACCAAGATTACAGGAGGTCTATTAATTTGAATATGACGTGGACAAGAACTACCTACCGTTCAAGTTTGTCCAGAGCGTGTAGTCGGCCTATCAAGTCATTCGAGTTGAGCCATCTCGGCCAAGAATCCATTTGTCACGTGATGCGCTCAGCCCAGAATACCATCGTGGAAGTGGGGAAAGAGTCAGCGCTCCCTCGCTGGGTCGCATCGGCCGTCTTCCGTGGATCTTTGCTTTGCACTAACATCATCCAGCACATTAAACGCGTACCTCGTATATGGGAGTGCTCCGAAGGCCGAGGGGCATTGTCAAATCAGCGATTCGCAAGGTTCTAAGGAGTGCCAGATTGACGCGCTAGGGTCGGAAGAATACAATTGCCGCTGACCCGACCGGGGTGATGCGTGGTTGGCATAACCTACACCTTCGTGAGAGAACATTCTTTCTGCCTGTTTGACCCAGTCAAACATACTAGAGATTGACTAGGTCGGTAATTGAGATAGGAAATTGTTTTGGATCTATTATCTGAAGATGTTGCTCCTGTTTTGCGAGCCTTTGATTACACAGCTGTTGTCCAATATAATTTCTCTCCAACCGTTAGCGATACAAGTAGGTTGGTTGAGATATCTGAACTGGGTTCAGACAAGAAGGCGGTTAACTCCCCGTGTTAGAGTTCAAATAGATGATGAGCATTCAAACGCGAAACACGAAGCACGGGAGCAAAAATACTAAAGCCGGACAGGTGACAAGAGACCAAAAGATCAAAAAGACAAGCCCATACAGGCTGCTGGGGTGAACCGGGATCGAACCGGTGACCTTCAGATATTATGATTGAAGTTGAGCTTCAGTCTGACGCGCTCCCAACTACGCCACCGCCCCAATGGTGCTTGAGTTCCAAGACCTCCGAATTGCGGCTCAACCATGCCACGAGAGGCGAGTTCTCGAGAGGTGGAATTGCGAAATCAGAGGGAAAATGTGTTGTTGTCTGTTCTTTGTGAGGGAGGTGGAAAGAAACGAGGGAGGTGGGGATCTAACTGAGTTGGGGGCCTTCGGCATGTTCATAAGTGTGTTTCAGCTGCATAGTTAGTAAGCAATTGGGCGGATGGTTTAGGGGTATAATGCTCGCTTCGCATCTTTGAATCTCCAGTTCAACAGACGATTTGCGAGAGGTCCGGGGTTCGATTCCCCGTTCGTCCAAAGTCAATCATCTTCGGATGATTTCTTTTTGCACTTTGCTCATTTTCTTTTTTTCACATCCCCGATCCTCTTTGGTATTTATTGAGTGCCATTACTATTGATAATTCTGTATCTTATATCATCTTCATTTTTACGGCGGCCCTTTCGACCACACCTTACACCCGTTCTACAACTCTTTCTTCCTCTCCCTCTTTCCACAACACTTACATACATTCTTAAAGATCGTTTCAACCTTCTACGGCCTCTAGAACTGGCACTCGATATCGGCTCCAGTGATGGCACAAGCCTCGTCACAACGCGGCCGTCCTTAACGCCAAGCTTATGCGTGTCTCCAAGCTCACACACATTCTTCTACAGTCCTCGTAAAATTTCGCTCACCAAGAAGACTCATCAGAGTAACAACCTTTAGCCAGAACTGACGTGGGAGGAGAACATCATGAGTCATTCTCATTAGAGGCGAACATGATATTCGTCCCGTTCGGCAATCTCCCTAGCTATACGCTGTGGTTGGCAAGATAGTCACTATGCGAGGGTCGGTAGGCCAAAGCTAGCCGAACCGAATATCTGAACTCGACCACTTAGACAGGTAGGCAATGATTACATTACCTAGACAAGATCACATACACAACCTTGAAGTATGCACATAACGCAACCATGTAATGCCAGAGATAAAATGTCCTGATTGCAAATATGTAACCCCCAGTACACATCCTACAGGTCAAAACCACGTGCCTTATCAGCAACCTTGAGTGGTGGTATCAAGACAAAGCAACTCTCGCCTCTCACCGAGCCCTAATCATGCAGCAAGGAGGTGTGGAAACTCGCGAGGCTCCATATACTCCATCGAGGACCTTATCAAACGGTCCGGAATTGGAAAGACGAAGCGCTAGCGGGACCTCGCGAAGGGGGTGTTTCCACATTAAATATCTGAATCACACCTGATTAAAGAGATTGCAAGAGAGATTCTCTGGTGAAAATAGTTCGTTGTAGAAGAAACATTGTTGTTCTGGATCAGGTTTCTGACGGAATTGTGTTCGCTATGAAGGTGCCTTTGTATGCTACTGCTGGTGTTGCGACATCATGCGTTGCCTTTCTCTTTGGGTATGCTTCTCTCTTTCATACGCCGGTTTCTCAATCTGACTTGATGTAGAATGGACACTGGGAGCATCGGTCCCATCACGACCATGTCCTCATTCAAAGAAACCTTTGGTGACTTCTCAGCAACCGTCCACGGCGTCATCGTCTCGACCATCCTCATCCCCGGAGCCTTGACAGCTCTCATCGCTGGAACTCTCGCCCACCGATTCGGCCACGTGAAGCTGGTTGCCATCGGATCCATCATCTTCGGCATCGGAGCAGCTCTCGAGTGCGGCGCCCCTTATCTCGGCGTCTTTATCCTCGGGAGGCTCATCAAGGGGGTTGGCGAGGGGTTGTTCCTCAGCAACATCTACGTGCAAGTGTCTGAAATGTCACCTTCGCGGGTGAGGGGCATCATGACGGCGCTTCCGCAGTTTCTCATCACATCTGGGATTGTGACAGGTTACTTTGTCTGCTACGGGACTTCACGGCTTGGCAACACGTCGCTGACGTGGCGACTGCCCCCTGCTATCGTTGCATTCCTCGGCTTTTTTCTGTCAATTGTCTACTTTATCGTGCCACCGTCTCCCCGTTGGCTGTTGTCAAAAGGAAGAGTGGAGGAAGCACAAGCTGTGTGTCGACGACTCGGCATTGACGAAGTCGAGCAAAAAGAGCTGCTGGGGCAAGCTCAGTCATGGGGCGAATCAGAAGCTACAATGACGCTTTGGGAGAGTCTGCGACAGACCTTTAGGGACTTTGGCCACGCGTTTTCAGCACCGTACCGGAAGCGGACTGCATTCGCCTGCTTCATCATGGGCACACAGCAATTCTCCGGTATCGACGGCGTCTTGTACTATGCCCCGATCCTCTTCACCCAAGCAGGTCTGAGTGGCGAAAAGGCTTCATTCCTGGCTTCTGGAGTGTCTGCCATTGTGATTCTCCTGGCTACGATTCCTGCAACCATCTTTGCGGATCGATGGGGTCGACGCACATCGGGCATCGTGGGCGGCGTCTTGATTACGTCTCTGATGCTGGTGATGGGATCTCTCTACGCCGCGGGACAGGTGCATCCAACATGGGGAAGCGGAAGATGGGTGGTTATTGTATGCATCTACCTGTTTGCCATCTCGTTTAGCTTCACCTGGGCTATTGGATTCCGAACATGGGTGGTCGAGAGCATGCCTCGGAAGACGAGGAGCAGTGCTTCGAGTCTTGCGCAGAGTTCAAATTGGGTAAGTGGACTTGGGATGTGCATGATGATCTGGCTTGCTAATGTGCTAACAGCTCGCTAACTACGTGGTTGCGCTCATCACGCCCGTACTGATATCCAAGTCGACGTTTGGCGCCTATTATCTCTTTGCCTTTTGCAGCATGTTTTGCACCATCATGGTCTTTTTGTTTATGGGAGAGACGAAGGGTTATAGTCTGGAGGAGATTGAGAAGAGGCACGGCCAGAAGCGGTCCAAGAGTATCCCCTTCAACCTCTAGGGTGTTTCCTTCTTGTGTTTTATATGCTGGACATTAGTACATCCATGTCACGACTCCTCCTCTGCGGTGCATTGATGTCTATACCAGACTGAATTATACCACATCCTAATACGAAATACCCGAGCTTTGACAGGTGTCAAGATGCTTGGCTTACATGCCAGCATGTCTCATTCTATGGCTCCAGCTCTCAAACCGCCTTGTTTCCAATTGCCCAAAATGAAACCGGCAGTGGCCATTCCAAGACTCCGATCGCGGCATAGACTTCGACAAACCACCAACCGGTCCAAATAAACCAACAGAAAACCCAGACATATCCCAGCAAACGCACAAAAATCTGAGGCACGCCATCCAAAACCGACCTTTCACTATCCGTTCTTGCGATAAGATACTCGGACCATCTCGTGCCCTGACATAGATGAACGACGGCATACTCGATCATAGTGCCACATGGCTGAACCATGAAGAATAGGCCCATGTTGAGCGCCAAGGTCATTGGATCGACGTAGCCCTCGCAGATGACGGAGAGGCTGAGGAAATGGAAGAAGCCGCTGATGGAGAATGCTGTGATGAGGTGAATAAAGTAGGCGTGTGGTGATCTTGGGGGAAGGCAGAGGTTCTTGACAATCACGCGGCTGATGCCGAGGGCGGGCTTGAAGACGTTGGCAATCAGTATAAGACGGAAGACGGGCTATGTTGTTGATTGACTTACCTGGCGGATGTAACCATGCCAGTACTTTCCCCAGACATTGCCAACGGTATAGCAGTCGGCGATGCTTCCGAACAATGGTGGCCAGTCCTGAAATATTTAGCACAATATGAGGAAAATAGACACAACTCAAACGCACCTCTGGTTGGCCTCCAACTAAGCCAACATGTATCATCGCCGCGACCTCATACTGTAAGGTCATGGTCGTATACAACGAGAAGCCCATTAGGAGCTCGACGTAGACGATCTGCTTGAGGCTGTATATTTCCCAAGACCAGACATGGGGAATAGCGATGTTCCTTGCAGCTTGAATGACCGCATCCAAGACCACATATGCCAAGATTGCCCGAGGCATCCTGGTCATGGCGAATTTTTGCTTGCCAAGCTTCTGCGCCTTCATGGCCGACCGAGCATCATTGACCTTGCGATGGCCAAAATTCCATCCAACGCCTCGAGAAGAAGTAGCCAGCTTCGCAGCCCATCGGACCTTATCCCACGTCCACTCTTCGGGATGTCCGTTGTTGACCTGTCCTTGCTGGTCAAGCAGCCAAAAGTCACGCTCTGGCACATGTAAAAGTAGCCTCTCGACAGCCGGAAGGACAAAAAGCCACGATCCCGCCATGCCGTAGCGCATCGCGCGCGTTGCGCCGACGTTTGGCGGCCAGGGAGAAAAGGTGCACGCGACATCATTGACGATGATGAGAGTCGCGAAAAAGACGCCGCGGCCTTGAAAAGGGGGAGAAGAAAATGCTAGAAGCACTAGAATAGGTAGTGTGAGATGGGGAAGGATTGATAAGAGGTTGCCGGGTGACAACCAAGATAAATAGTCCATCTTGACGGGTTTGACGATAAGAAATCGCTGGTTAAAGGGGGCGTTCGCAAAGAAGACGACGTGTGAAATATGAGCTTCAAAACGTGTGGTCAGGCCACCTTGTGTTAGATTACATTTCTACTTGGCCAAAGCATCCCAGAGGCGTTGTTGTGGCCTGACATGGGGGCGTGTGCTCAGGCGCCATCTTCAGCCATGCCGTGATGGTCCAGCTGATCACAATATTGAATAATGAAGGAAGCTAGAAATCAAGATTTACGATACTTGAGGCTTGGCATCTTGGCGGCACCTGTGGGCTGTTGGTTTACAGTTGAGCAGAGTTTAACCATATCCTCCATTCTGCCTATGTTCATATTTAGTCAAGACGGAAGCGCCGGGACAAGTTGGACAATGGGGTCGGGTTCATGTAAATTACAGGATTACTTCCCTTGGTATTCCTACCAGGGGGCTTCGACTACAAGGATTTGGGATGGGATACAGTAAAGATTTGAGAAATTGGCTGCCTATTACAAGTTGCCGATACTCGAAAACGTGATAAATATAGTTCTGGATGAATATAACAGTCAAAGCCACAATTAAGAGGAAGCATGCAGCTCAACACAAAGACGCCCAATGCAAGATAATCACACCTTCTTGCGCAGAGTACAGCAAGTCAACAAGATGCTAATAATCGTGAGCACTCCGCTAAGCACACCAAACCCAATAGCCACCTTGGTCTCCTGAGTCATTCCTACATACCATATTAGTTACCAGTCGATCTCATTGAGAAAAGAAAATACTCACCCTTTTCCTTCTTTGTCCCAAAAAGCGTCACAATCCACTTCCCCAGCACAAACCCCTCCGTAGAACAGTAATCAGCCAGCATCCCCAGCGTAAGCTGGAAAGCCTCGTTAGTGTCGCTGCCGACGTAGGGGAAGCCGATGCTGCAGTAAATGTCGGCGCGCTCGTACAGCTTCTGCGTAGAGTATAAGAATCGGGAGCCGCCGCAGACGCACTCGGCCGTCGAGCACTGGAGGTACGCGCCGAGGCCGGTCCATATGTCTGAGTGGTCGCCTGGGGTTCTGGGCTTGCAGTTGTCGTCGCTGTCCTTGGGGCTTTGGCAGCCGTTGAGGACCCAGCGGACGCACGAATCTAGAGCCTTGTAGGAGTTGTCGGGCTTGTCGATCATGACGACTTTGCTTGCTACTCGGGTCAGCATCTTGCCATTGATGACTAAAGATGGTGTTGTATACCATCAAACGTGGGTGTTGCAGTAGGGGCCAAGGTCGCAGTGACAGTCTGAGTCGTCGAGTCACTAAACTCAAAGTACGAGACCTCGCAGATGGACTGAAACACGTCCAGGGCTTCGTTGACTACAGACTCGCTTCCCTTGGGGCAATCATCCCGGACGCATCGCTGAATGTAGTTGGCCCCGTCAATAAAGTTCTTACCGACCGTATTCTCAGAGCAGACGCAGCCATAGCTCCAACAACTCAAGTCGTTGTCGACTTGGGCAATGCAGGTTCTGGCGCACTCTGGAAGGGCGTTGTAGGAAGAAGAGTTTTGAGCCTTTGACCAGGTCTCGCCAGAGTTGAGAGCAACTGCAGGAAAGACCAAGAAGAATGAAGAAAAAGTGCCAAGGTACCATGAAGGACCATGCTGTGATACAGAAGAAGAGAAGCCAAGCATGGTGTTCATGTCGTTGTACTGAAAATGTCAGGATGATCACTTGGCAAGGGGTAACACCAAGTGGTCATTGGGGCCTTTTTCTCTCTAACCTTCTGTCCTCTAGATGAACTCGCGATATGCCTCACCGAGGCTGAACTTTCCCCCGTGTTGCCTCATGGTTCGCAAATCTAACAATTAAGCCCCAGCTGAAAACCTCGTATTCTGCCATGCCAGTCGGTTAATACGAGATGTGTTCACTACTGGAAGCACATCAGAACGGCTATTCCCAAGGGGATGAACGCCTGGCATTAGCGTCCAAGCGTTGGAAGTTGCCTTCCTGCAGGCTGTTAAACTATTGCCTTTTTTTTTGGTGGTGGCTATGGCAGCCTCACGGGGAGAGCCTCGCGACCACCTTCGGATACGGCATGAGATAAGGGTACTTATTCGACCTTGCGGTCCCAAGAAATGTCCCCAAAGCGAAGCTCATTTCATCATATTTTACTAGGTACTTTCGGAATACACGCAGCCATGTCTCTTACAAACAACTTGTTCGTGTTGATCCTCGTGGCGCTCTTCGTCTTCAGCGTTTATGCTACGGGAGAGTCGACCACTGCGACATACTCTGGCCTTATAGAAACAGCGACTGGAACGGCGACTGGAACGGCGACACATGGCAAGGTTCATCTCTCTCTTCCAACGCCGTTGCCCGAAAAAAAAGGTATGTCGCCATGGTTCTCCAAATCCGAACCCCTCTAACACGACTACCTGTGCAGATCTCCCTCAGCCACCCAACACACCAAGTAAGTAACCGTCACCATGCACATACCATCAAGCCCACTAACGCCCACAGGGGAGAAGGATATCGAATATCGGTTCCTGGCCCTCATTGCACTCCCTGCCGTCATCGGCCTCCTCGTGCTGGCATGGGCTCGCTTCCGCCTGCCAGCCTTTAGTCGTTGCCCATGCTGGCAGTGCAGACTGGCCATTCCACATTTTTGCTGGGCTCCAGGCAACGCGACAATTCACTGCTGTGTACTTTGCCGAAGATGTGATGACCACGCTGTTAGGCGTGCTGGGATTTAGCCCCGAGCTGAGTTAGTATGCCTTATTTCCACTATATTCAAAGATAT
>JABFEX010000914.1:0-11162 GCA_013623515.1 Fusarium illudens | reverse complement strand
CATATACGCCATCACACTCAAGGGACCGGACGACCTGACCACCAAAGCGGCAGGGGTCCCCGTTCTACGGATACCCGCCTGCAACTGAAGCCCGCCATCGTCGGGTCTTGAAGCTTCCGGCTCATGAGGACGAGCGAGGACCAGAGTCAACGACTCACGACGAGACCCTTTGTGAGGCGCGGTCGCTGCTACCCTTTACTTACTCATTCTTGACTGCCAAAGTCCCCCCTGCTCACTGCCTCATCTCCCGTCATATCTCTTTGCATCTGCATCTGCAGTGGCAGCCTCGCCAACTCGAGTCCATCGCCACGCGCCTTGGCGATTCATCCATCCTTTACTCTCCTCGGAGGAATAGGTGCCTGTCTCTCGTTTATCAGTTCGACATTGATAATCATCATGTCCCCCTTTGGATTCTCTGCCAGGATAGAATTATCACCATTGATACTGTCGTCACTGTCCATGCCATCAGCCTCAAGCTGTCGATGCTAAGAACGTGCTGTCAAGACGACTTCCGACTACCTCTATATCTTCACTCTCATAGTCCGTACTTATAACTGATCTGCGTGATCACGAGGACCAGCCAACTTCAGAGACGGCAACACACAACTCACATCATCATCATCATCATCATCATCATCATCCTCGTCATAACATCCCTACAATGCGCAAAGAACATCAACTCAGCATCGTCATCCCAGTGCCGGGCAACGTCCCTCCCGGTGCCGTGATAGCTACTATTCAAACCTACACCCCCCTCATCCGGCATCATCGCTCCCTGACCAGCTTCGACGAGGTCTCGACGGGCCCGGATGCCATCGCCGGAGACCCCTTTTTCGGCCCCTGGGACGAATCCGTCCGCGGGTTTCGCCTGCGCGAGCTCATCACCCTCGCGCCGGGTCTCAACAGGGAGATCACCTACCACACCATCTTCCAGGACGTGCCCGACGGCGTCCGGTCCCGGGCCACGGCCCCGGCCGGCATCGTCGTCCGTGCAGAGTTTGTGGTCCGGCAGCGCCGCGCGGCGACGATGCCGATATCCCCAGCCGGATCGGACAGCACAGCCTCGGGCAGCACGGCCACGGCTGAAGGGGACGAGTATGAGCTGTGCGAGAACATTGTCGTTGAGGCCAACTCGCTCCTGATGCCATTCATCACCGAGTCGCTCGCAACGGTGCACCGCGAGATATGCCAGAGCGTCATGGCTGAGATTGTCAAGAATTACTTTGGGGCTGGAGAACCAATGGTCTTCTGAGCGGCCTTGATATCAACTGGAAGGGACAGGATGGAAGGTGGACAAGCGAATGGAATCATATTGGATATCGCACGGCGTTGGGCAAAATCATCTTGGGTTTAGATCGGTTGTTTCGTTTCGTTTCTATTCGTTTCGTTTTGTTTCTTTCCTTGCATGTTGTCAAGATATCCTGGGGAGCACACATACGGAATCGGGGCTGGGTTGGAGAGGGAGGGAAATTTCACATACTTGTAACTCTGGGCGGACGGAAGGCGGTGGATAACTCGATGGATGGATGGATGGCCTTTCAAAGCCTGGCTGGCTTCATCTCGTTAATATCGTATGTAATTGCATCTTCCCAGCTGCTCTGCCAGCTCGGGCTCTGATAGTCATGTGGGCTTGACGTGAGCGCGTGACAACCTTGCTTGTCACTATTAGACATTCATGATAGGATCCTCCAACGTCCCTTGCCTCAGTGCATATGCTCCATAATCATTTACATGGTTCAACTGCAGTGCACAAGTACATCCAGCATGCTTAGTCCGCCCAGTCGTTCCATCTATCACAAGTCAAGAGCAGACACAGGTGTATATAGCCTCATAGAGACCGAGCCCAGCATCGCACGCTTGCAAACAATCCGCTCACGCATCTTCAAAATACATGAGGCAGCAAAATAAGAAAAGAAACGAGACAGCTCGTCCAAGTTGAAGAAAAACAACAAGCAGACTCAGTTTGGTATCTATGCGCAGTACCGTCTATACCCAACCAACTACACCCATAATGTTCCACACAATCACACCCGCGTATCCAACCATGGCGGCGTGGCAAACAAAATCGCCGTCACTGGCGCCCAACCTGTCCCAGTACATCAATGGTAGAATCGCCCCTTGGCAAGGAACATGGAAGAAGAGAAATAACAAGAATCGCTGCTGACAAATGGAAGCCAAGGCCCTTCAAAAGGTCGTGGAAGGGCCGAGAAAAGAAGAAGCAAGGCATGAAACATGGCGAGAGGAACACCTCCTCGCGTCGCTGGCGCTGGCGCTGACGCTGATTATCGCCCTCCGAAATCACTCGCATATCCCATCTCACCAAATCCCTGGCTCATCCCTCCTTCACCAAAGCCCGTTCCAGGGCCGCTCACGTAGCCACCGTCTTCATTCTCGTCATAGTCGCTGGCATCGAATGATGAACGACCACTCACGTCATCATCCATACCGCCGCCCACTTCGGGGCCAGACCAGTTCATCTGGGCCAGAGCGGGATACTGGGCAAGGAGAGCCGCCGGGAGCATAGGGTTGCCACCAGTGTCCATGGGATAAACAGGGCCATCCATGCCCATGCCCGACGCAACCACCATGTTTTGAGCCATATTCTGCTGCATCCGCTGTTCCTGCCAGAGTCGCTGTCGCTCCATCATCTCTTCATCCAGCAGAGGCTTGATGCAGATACGGCCTGCCTCGGATCGGAAATGCCGACCAAGAGCATCCGCACGGGCGAACCTCCTGCCACAGCCCCATTGGCCTCCGACTTTGAGATCGCCCTTGCACACAAACTTCTTCTCGCCCGAGTGCAGACTCTCGTGTCGCTTGCGGTCGTGCTGCCGGGCAAAAGCTTTACCACAGACGGTACACACAAACGGTCGCTCATCAGTGTGCGTTCGCAAGTGGGAGCGCAGGTTGTAGGCGCGAGTAAATCGCTTGGGACAGAGAGTACACTGGAACGTGGCAGGATGTTTCTGAACGCGCTTGGCTGCACCACTGTCCTGATTGTTCTGGTAGTCGGGATCGGCCAGGCGCAGAGCAATAACATTATTAGGGACTGCCGACGTCGACTGCCTTCTCCGAGAAGGCGAGGTGCCGGCTTGTCTGTCGAGGGGCGACAATGACCTAGAGTCTGACCGCGAAGACAAGTCGGAGCCCAATGATGGAGAAAGGCTGTTGACATGGCCAGGGCGATTGAGCATCATGCCACCAGGGTGGAAAGGATCCGTAACCGCACGAGGACGAGATCTAGGGCGGCCTATGGAGAGTTAGATATGTAGCTCGCTTGAGGGCACGAATTTGACACATACCTCGGTCTGGGGGAGTCAAAGAGTCCTGGTCCATCCGCGATTTTGGCTGCTCAAATCCGCCATGCTTCATATTATTAGGCGCAAAGTCAATATTGATCGCCGGAGGTGCCATCTGCGACGACAAATCATGGCCAGGCGGCTGGAGGCTCGGGAAGGCCTCGACAGCCCCTTGCATTTCGGCGTATGTAGTAGGAGCACCGTATGCGTTTGTGGGAGGTGCAAGACCAAAAGGAGGCTGATTGAGGTCGGGCATCTGCTGCGGGACGATGCGTGGACTAATCGCAGGACTGTGCGACGGGCTCCGACCCTGGTGCCCAGGGCTACCAACCTGGGGGTCTGAAATGCTGAAGTTCCCAATTCCCAATACTTCTTGGTAGAGGCTACCGTCCGAAGGGCGATGAGCAGGTGAGTGGCCACCTACACCCGTATCAAAGTCATCGGCGCTGACGAGATTTGGCGACGGCGCGACAGACGAGACATCCGAGTACTCGGAGGGGGTGCGGCGGTGGCCCTGGAACTGAGGCTGGCTCCAGTCGGCCACCTGGTTTGGGAGCAAAGCGTCCGCGGGGCCAAGAGACGCATGTCGCGAGTGGCTAGGCGGGGATGAGAATTGGTGCTGGCTGAAGGCGGGCGACTGATGAGCCGAACCGGGCTGTTGACCATCAGGCTGGAAAAGGTGAGGAGGGGTCGGGGAGTGATGGCCCTGCGGGGACGCCATATTGTTCATGTCGCTAGGGTCGAACAAGGGGGCGTTGAATTGGTCGCCCTGACCACTGGTAGACGGGAAGAGAGAAAAGTCGTCGTTGAGGTTGGGCGAAAGGTATGCCGTCTGAGCCTGGTTGTTGAAGGGCAGCGACGTGTCGGAGCCGGTTGGCTGCTGGCCGAAAGAGGCGGTGTTATTGGGGTCGAGAACGGCGGGGTCGGAGAGGTTGGCCTGAGCAAACGAATTCTGCTGCTGCTGCTGCGCAGGAGGCGGGAAAGATGGCGATTGCTGAGGGCTCAAGAAACCCGAATTGCTGAAGGAATCATAGGATGGCTGAACGGACTGTTCGAGAGTAAGACCAAGGCCGACGGATGTGTCGTTGGACTGATACGGCGTCGGCGACGGGGAGTGGGAGTGGGAGTGGGATTGGTTTATATGAGGCTGTTGATGACCGGCCGACGGCGACCGGCCGCGCTGAGCTTGTTGATCCATGATGTTGCCGAGTTTAGAAGCAAACGAAGCAGACGAGGCAGACTCCCGAGTCAGCCTTCAGGCACCGTGGCGATGCCGGGGGCTGTGCGCTCACAGGGTGATGCAATGGGCGGGGGACCGTCCTATCACGGCAGCCGGACGCGTGGAGGGGGTAGCGAGGCGCGCAGTGGAGCGGGTTGTTTCAAGGTGAGAAATGCGACGTCGGCAGTAGGATCGCAAGCGCTATGTGGTGATGATGAAGGACGGAAACAGAGGCGCTCGATCTTGTCGGGTGAGGTTTGTGGTGCGCCGTGGACGTGGACGAGGACGAGGACGAGATGATGATGGTGGAGGTGAGTTATTAGGCTGCGGGTGCAGTGCGGGCGGCGGGCAGCACAACTCAGCAATGCAAGCGAAACGGCAGCAGGGCGGTAAAATTAAGGTAGCAGCTGGAGCAGCGAGTAAGGTCATGTACCTTGGTATTTGTGAGACTCTTCTCAGACGGGAGAGCTGGGCGGCTACCTACCGCCACTGGAACGGACGCTCGCTCGCTCGCTGGGGGGTGACCCGACACTATGTGGCTGGTCCACCGCGTCCTTGGGTCCAGAATTCCCGTCGAAGGCCAGCAGCAGCCCAAGACGGCGAGAAACGGGGCGTGCCCACAGGCGTCTGATGCGTAACAGCGAGAAAACCCCCCCCCCCAATATGCGATGGTCAGAGCCTGAGAGCGAAAAGCAAGTGGTGCGGCGAGCGGGCGAGGCTGTGCAAGCCCTGGAAGAGACACGTCGAGCGAATGGGGCCGGCCCCAAGCCAGAACGACTGGGTACCAGACAAGAGACAGGGCGGTGGTGCGAGACAAGTTCCCGACGAGACGACAACGGCCTGGAGCTAGTTCCTGTGACAGGAAATCTTGCTAATTTTAACCGTGTCCGGGGGTGTCTGGGATCTTTTGGTAGTCGGTTAGCTTAGCCTGGAGATGACGCTGTTGTTGAACCACTGTTGAGTGATATTGCCCGGTGATGATGGAGATGGAGGGAAAGAAAGAAGGGGGATGGGAGGGGGATGAAGAGACATGGGAGATCCAGATATCGGGGTTGAAAAGGAAAGAGTCGGAGAATGAGGCAAACGGTGAGGCAAGAAGAACAGCAAAGAAGGGCAGGTGTGACAGATGTCGGCAATTAGGTACCTACCCAGGTAGAGGTTGATGCCTGTCTGTGCCGCCGTTGATCGCATGTGCCCAGGCTCGGATTCAACAGCCTCTCTTTTTGGTTCTCTCTGCATCATGCATTTCCCGTTTGCTTTTCTATATCGTCTACAATAACGGTACTGCAGACAGGTGCAGTTACGCTGTGATGGTTGTGATGTGATAAGCCCAAAGTCCTTTCCCAGCACCCGTCACTGCTTCACATCACCAAGTACAAACACGTCCTCTGCCGACGGATTGGACAGCTCAAAGAAAAGGTGGCAAGCAAGTGAGCACCTACAGCATTGGATCGAGAATGGGTCTGTGGGCCCGTGATCCCGTGGCCCCGTGGCTAGCTTCCCCAGTCGGGATTGGCGGCTCTGCCTTCTCCAGTTCATCATATCAGCACTAACTCGAGGTACCTTTGCACAAGATGCTCAATGCGATATGAATGAATGGAGGTCAAGCCACAGCAGCCATGGCCTTGGGGGAGACTAGAGAGTTTCACTGAGCGGGCGAGACTCGAGTGCGTACTGCGTATGCATGTGAAGGTTAATCGTGTCTGCAGGGGTCCGAGAACATTCAGGTTATCATGGATGCCACCGAGAATACGGAGTACGAAGTACATACATCAGCAGAGTCGATAGATCCATAGGTACCTACCTGTCAAAACGGCCCGAGCAGCGCCTTCATCACCGTTATGGGTGCTCCCGATTCATTAACTAGAGCATAGAGCTCCAGCTCCATTCCACCACAGTCACCATGGATGTAAATCATGTCTCTCCTTCCATCATCTCCGATACGCGCTTGTTGTCAAATCAGCACATGGTCCAGGACTGGCAGGGCCCGAGAAATGAAATGGGCCTTGTCACCCTCCACATGTCCAAACAGCCGAGCATTGACGCTGGAGCTGTTGGTGACTGATGATGCATCATGGTCTCCCCCTCAGGCAATAGCTAGCGAGCTCGCCTCGAGGGAAGTAGAGTGGTTTCTGTCTACAGGTTTCAAGTCGAGTAGGAATGTACATCTTAGCCGCAGCCAGCAAACCTCGCCCTCGGCCCCCAAGAACAGCAGAACCCATCTTTAGACGCGATAACGCACCAGATCCGGCGTGTACAGCGGCGCATCCTCTCGACTCTGCCCCACAGAGCGTCTCTGTCGTCCATGCCACCGCGTCTAAGCAGCCCCAGGTTGATACGTATGTACGTACTCCGTACATGGCAATCCTTCCGACGACAAGCATGCATTGCAGTCGACGAGCAACAAGAATAGATTTACCTTCTCTCGCTCCCCTGGATCGTCACTCAAACCCTGTCAACACTGCCACCCACCACTCGAACACACAAGCAATGGAAGCCAAGATGGCGGCCCCCCCCCAGGAGGTTGGGCGGTGGGGAAGCATCTAAAACAAGATCAACAAAGATTCCAGCGGGCATGAGACGAAATTGAACCACAATTCACTCGCGTTTCAGTTGGTTATTCGCGCAAAAATTGACCTCGATGCCCAGTCTAGCCACTCACTCACTCACTCTATCTCCAACTTACACCGCCCCAGCCTTACACGCGGCCCACGATCCGTACCCTTCCCCACAATCCAAGGCTGTGCTCTTTTCTGTGCTGGAAGAAGTGCTTGCGCGATAGCGTGACTGGGACTGGGGGGGACGGCATCCATGAAGAACAGTGTGCTCCAGAGCATGACATCAGTTTCAGCCAACTACCACCCTCGATGACAGCGCACTTCTTCCCCTCCAAAAGATCCTCGCAAGGCATATTCGGTCTCTGGTGACGCGGTCCGGTCCGGGTCAAAGAAGCTTAACGATGGTCCGCTTGCCGAGATAGGCAGGAAACTCACATGGATGCGAGATTGGACCGTCGAGATCACGGGCAAACGAGGTGATACGGAGCGCCTACTCACATGAGAATTACGTGTTCTTGGGTAGGTAGACACTGTGCAACAAGGGACAACAAGGGTTGGTTGCATGAAGGGCCTCGTTTGTCCTCTATTTCGAGTTCTCGTTGTGTTTCTTCAGCTGCATAGAAGCGACAAGAATTATGTAAGTTTTTATTGTATAATATTACCACTGGAAATTATCCATCTTTTCTACCAAAGGTTCTTTTATGTATCCATCGTGAGTTGGGATTGTCTTGCCCCAAACGCCTCCAAAAACAACAAAACGCAATAATAATTCCACAGCTCCATCTTGAGGCCTTCCAGAACGCCTGTTCCCAGTGGTATCATATGTAAAAGCTCTTTAAACATACACGTCTTTTTAATCTTCCCTCCAAACAAAAGAAATGCTTGATTTGCAAGGTTATCTTCTTGCCGTCGAAAGTCGGTTAGTTTTCGTATCTTAGATGACATCGGTACGCTCGTAGCCCGCGGGCTTCAGTGCCGGCCTGGGAGGCTCTCGGTCCTTGAACTCGCTGACAAAGGGGTTGGGGTCTTCGGCCTGATCGAGGTTGCCCAGGGTGTGGTTGACACCTCGGTGCACGGCTTCGTCAGCCCTGATGTAAAGGATCAAGTCCTTCATCGTGCGGTGCTCCTTGGGCATTTGCCAGTACTAGCCACAAACTGAGTCAGCAGGGTTTCATTCCAAGACCTGTGCGAGAGTTGTTTGGTGTTGCTCACCTGGACAGCAATGTCTGGAATGCCGAACTTGGGGTCGGTCCACTTGGGAAGGTTACCGTCCTCGATCTCCTTGATGCAGCGGGTGTAGGTATGGACAGCCTCCTCCTCAAGGTATCCAACAAATCGGTGGACAATCTTGGGGGAAACGAGGTACGAGACGAAAAGACTGTTGAAGAAGACGCCCTGGGCACCAATGATCATCATCTTCATGAACCAGCCCGGCTCGCACATCTTCATAAATGTCAGGAGGTGCATCCGCTCGTTGTAGCTCTCCTCGAGGAGCGTCTCGATCCAACCGTTGTCTCGCTTCATGCGTCGAAGGCTGTCGAGGTGGCGCAACATGCCGCCCACCATGCCTGGGACTCCGGCGATGCTCTCCAAGAAGATGAAACGCACCAACTTGAACTTGTCAGACTATCTTTTCTACGGATCAGGAGAAGTGGTTAGGACATACCCATTGCGCTTCGGTAAGAGGCTTCTGTGCCGCGATGGCAGTCGTTGGATGTTTCTTGTCGACTTGCTGCTGTTCACGATCCATGCCCGTGGCCTTGTCCATGCAAAACCGGGCAAAGCGCACAATCTTCCAGGCCACCCAGTCACCGTAGGTTCGGGGCGCTCGGTGGGCCGGTACGACGGCAGCCATCTCCTCGTACGTCTGTGGGTGGTGAGGCCATGCTGGCTTGGTCTTCTGGATATGGGCAGTCTCCTTCACGGGAAAGAAGTCACGGAGGTGGCTAGCAGGTGTTGACGAGAAGAATCGATGTTGCTGGGTCGCTGCACAGCCAACTCGAAGGACGGCCGGACATCCGAGGAGGGAAGAGGAGGAGGATGCAGTACGGACGAAGCCGAGAGCCGCCGCCTTTCCAAGCTGTGCAGCTTGCCTCGAGGCGTGCGTGTGCTGGATCTGGGTTGAGAGCATTGGGATGGGAAAGACTTGCAAGGTCTTGAATGTATAAGGGGGTATAGCAAAGAGGTGGATGGTAGAGACCAGTGATGGTATTGTTTGATGCAGGATATAGTATACAAAGATCTTCTGCCTGACAAGGCACGACAAGACTTTATATATTCGGAGATGGACCAGCAGCCATCGGGGAGGCTGCCCCGGAGGACGGGAATCATTCCCATCCATACCCCCCAGGGTCCATTGCAAAGTAGAGTCCCTCGCGAGGGAGCAGGTATGAGCAGGATGCCTGTGCAACTAGCTGGGGGTTGCTTACAATAGACGATACGAAAGCCACGAAGACAGACCGGAAGACGCCTTATCCATGTGTTCAAGGTGAGCGGCGTGTGCGGCATTGCGGTACCTCGCCGCCGCAAAAAACAGGTCAATGCTTGGTTTTGTCATGGTGATGACGGGCCGCAGTGGTTCAGGCAAGCGCTGAGAGGCGCTAGGAAAGCTCTGTCAAGACCCAAATCGAGAACGCTGCGAGGTGTGTGGATGGGCTACACAAGGTTCGCCGGGCGGCCGTCTTGGAGTTTGCCAGATACCACGTGAGAGAGTTCCATCGGGAGGACTCGGAAGATGGGGCTCTGCTATCTGGATGACTACAGTAAACTTACCTCAGGCGGAGACTATGCCATCTCGAGGCAAGGCGATGTACATGACCTACAGGCGTAATCTCTGTGGTTGCGCAAGTTTCTATCGATTTGACTGATTCTCATTCCCGCATTCCCTGGCGTTGATATCTACCTCCAGCTACATATTCAGCTTGGCCTCGCGCTCGCGCTTTGGCCCTGAAAACCCGCAAACAAGATCCATGCCCGGCGCCTTTTTGATTGGTGACTCGGTGAATCGGTGACGGGAATATGGGCAACGGTTCGGGGATAAACATGGGCAATCGGCGACGATGGACATCTTTTTTTTTTTTTTTTTTACTTGGACGCACGCCTCTTCTCAACCACGTGCCACAAAGTCAGGGATTCAAGTTGGGGGGGGATGAGCCTAATTATTTTCTACGTAGCATTGGCAGGGCTGGAATTTGAAATCTTCATGCCTCCTTTGTCTGTGAAAATCTGTATCATCATGTGATGGTCAACTCCGAGGAGAATGTTGGATATCTGTCGCTTACAGGATTCTTACAATGATGGAGTAAATGCAGGCCAAGGTAATAACGTACTGGCTCCAGAGAGACATGATACCCAGTAATTGGCGAGAGAATTAAAAGTTTCTCGAAAGGGAGTATGATGAAATTTCTGGCTTGGGGTCGGTCCGCGCCTTGAGTTTAATGAGATCGATCCATGACTAGCAACGTTGGGAAAATCAGGGATCATGGTTTCCATGTGCAGTACATAGTCAAACTACAATCCAAATACAACTCGGAGAAGGCTTATGCCATGTGAGCCAAAGCACCAGTAAATCAAGGCTTGCATTCACATGAAATCATGTTCGAATGATGCTTTCAAGTTGCATCCCAGCCCTGAACCTGTCAGACGCGGGTGGCTTCCGGGTAGGGATGTCCGAAATGCGGCCCCACGAGACATGATGGGATCCAATGCCAAGACTTGAGCCCAGATTTCGAGGTATTTATCGAAGAAATCACCAAGTTCAATGACTCACATCTAGTATAAACCTCAGGCAGGCAATTAAAGAGCCCTTTGACCGTGTAAATAGGTAGCTCGGGTTCTTACACATTCACCCATGACCTAACGTTGCCTTTGGGTGCAGTTACCAACTCGAAGAAGAAGGGGAAATACCGGAATAGTAGCACTACGCATCAAGACAAAAAAACACTCCAAATTTTGAGCAGCCGCCATGGTTGACGTCAAGATCTGATCTTCTTTAACGTTTCCGCGCCATGGCCGAGGAAAAGGAAGCATGCATGGATGGAGTCTAAAAAAAAGGCATTGAAAAATTTCCCCCAAACATTGCCCCTG
>JABFEX010000913.1:0-66959 GCA_013623515.1 Fusarium illudens | reverse complement strand
GTAATTAACCCCGCCCCTCTGCTCAAACCCCATCCTCTCAAACAACGCCCTGCTACCCGCGTTCCCCTCCTTGATCTTGACCATCAGATCCTTGATTTCCCCCCCTCCACCATACTCACCCAGCATCTCCCCCATGTGCTTCCGCAGGTAGACGAGCAGAGCCTGCACAGCGGCCCGGCCCATGCCCCGCCCGCGGTGCGACGGAGAGGCGATCATCACATCTACTTCGCCTGTGAGCCAGTTGTGTGCTTCTGCCGAGGCTGCTTCGGATTCAGAGTCTGCTTCGTATGTGTGGAGGAAGAAGTTGATGTCGCCGCGCATAAGATCATCTGCATCCGCTGTGCCAGCTTTCACGATGGACGGAGCTTCTTCGAGAGGGGCGCAGACGATAAAGGTGAGCTTGTCTGAGGATGTGCGCCACGACTGCTGGTTCTCGTACTCTTCCTCCAGAGTCATTGGCTCCGAGGCTGTCGCCTCTTGAATGTGCTTGCCCGTGTCAGCCTTGTGAAGTCTTCCAGCCGTCTTTGTGCGGGAAGCTCACAGGGTCTTGCATCCATGCGTGGTATTGCCTCACGTGGTGTGACTCGTACGGGACCAGCAGGACCTCTGGAGTCGAGACGGCTGTTGATGAATTAGTCATTACTCGAATAATAGAGGGCATTGACTTTCCTATGTTTTGGTTTGTTTTCATTATCGACGTTGGAATGTGAGTGAGTCGTGAGTTGCAAGGTTCATCGTGAGCTGTTTAAACTCGATTGGAGAAAAATTCACGACGATGGGGCAAACATTACACATGAGCCCTCAAACAACACCAACACCAAGCATGAAGAATTGGGTATGCTATTTTGCATTTACAGTATCGTAGACTACATGTTTTACACATCCATCTTTTCATACACAACATCCTTCATAACTCGTCAGTTGCTCGGGGCCTGTCGAGCCTCTTCAACAAGAGACGCAGCCACCCGGCTCAGCCGATTCTTCGTCTTGCCCCCCTTCGGCGCAGCCTGTCCCGTCACAGCCTCGTAGTCCGGCAGCTCGATGCCTGATACAGGCGGGAACAGAGACGCCCACGCATCGGGCTTTGGATCGATCTTCTTGCCACTGTCTCCGAGCTTTTCCGGCTGAAGAGGTGCCACGCCGTACTCGACATCGGCGCCCTTTACCGCGAACTCGACGGTCCGCCTCTCTGGCTTGACGCCGAGGCCGTCCAGTAGCTCGCCCGCTTTGGTCGGCATGACGGGCTGGAGGAGGATGCCTGCGATGCGCAGGGCTTCGGCGCTTCGGTAGATGACCCAGTTGAGACGGACTCGGGCGTCTGGACCTGTCTCCTTGACCATCTTCCAAGGGGTAGTCTCGCTAATGAAGCGGTTGGTCTGTCAGAAGTTAGCCACTGCAGATTCACTATCAAGTCGGGAACAGCTTACCGTTCGAAGAAGCTCAAACACCTCCCGGAGAGCGCCACTTGGGTTGATATCGTCCATCTCGCTGCAAATCTTTTCAGGTGCAGTCTCCAAAGTCGGCTCAAGTCTCAACAGATCAGGCTGGCCAGGCCCTTGGGCAGCGAACCGAGCAATGTTATCAAAGCTTCCCTCTCGAGCGCACTCGACAGCTTCAAGAGTCGACCATCTGCCAGTCTTATTCCGGGAGATACGGTTAAACAAGTTACCGACGTTAGCCTGAAGCTCCTTCTCGTACGCAACAATGATAAAGTCGTTTGCGTAGCTCATGTCGCCCTTGAAGCTGCCGTTGCGCATGAGAAAGTACCGCAGCGGGTCGAGGCTCCATCGCTGAACCGCGAAAAAGGGGTTGACGACGTTGCCGAGCGACTTGGACATCTTGCGGTTGGACATGGTCCAGTGGTTGTGGCAGACAATCTTCTTGGGCAGGGGGAGGCCTACAGCCATGAGCAGCGCGGGCCAGTACACAGCGTGGAAGCGAATGATGTCCTTGCCGACAACTTGGACGTCTGCTGGCCAGATGCCCTTGTCGGCGCTGTCGACGTGCCACTTGGAGCCGAAGCCAGCTTTGGTGATGTAGTTGATGAGGGCGTCCACCCAGACGTAGATAGTGTTGGAGGGGTCCTCGGGGTCCTTGATTCCCCAGCTCAGTCTTGACGCTGGGCGAGTGATGGAGAGATCTTCGAGGTGATGCTCAACCCAGTTCCTCACTTCGTTCATCCGGTGAGCTGGCTGGATCCAGTCGGGGTTCTCGTCGTAGAACTTGAGCAGCTTCTCCTTGTACTTGGACAGCGGGAAGAACCAGGTATCTTCTGTGATCCATTCGACCTCGTTGCCCGTCTCGATGCTGGCCATGATCTTGCGTCCCGTCTGCGGTACCACACTTGGCTGAACCAAATCTTCAGGATAAAAGCACTCATCACTGACACAATACCAACCCTCGTGCTTTCCCTTGTACAATCCCAAACCCTCAGGAGCACGAGTCTTAAGAAGCAGCCAGAACTGCTCCACGACAAGCTTGTGGTCCTCGTCGGTGGTCCGGATAAAGAAGTCGTGAGAAATGTTTGCAACCTCGGCGAGGTCCCTGAACTTGCTGGAGTTATTGTCGCAGAACTCCTTTGGCTCCATGCCCTCCTTGGCCGCTGCCTGCTGAATCTTCATGCCGTGCTCGTCGGTGCCGGTGCAGAGGAAGGCTTCCCTGCCGTTGATCTGCTGCCATCGCTTGAGGACGTCGGTCAGGACCATGGTGTAGAGATGGCCAATATGAGGTGCTTAACAAGCAATTAGAAAGGCCCATGGTCAATATGGACACTAACCTACCAGCATTGACGTAAAAGATGGGCGATGTGATGTAATACGGCTTCTCTTTTGACTTGTCCGCCGCCGACGAGCTATCCGAGCTCCATCGATGCTGCTGCGACGCTTGAAAGACTCGACATCCTGGACAAACCCAGCTCGATTGGCGAGGAAACCTGGATTGGGCCTGGCGCAGGCCGCGCAAGGATTGAAGTCGGAATGCCCTCATGACACTTTTTGAGCCGTTAATTGAACGCTCCCTGAGACGAAGTGGGATAGATTGGCTGCATCGCGTCACATGAAGCTCCAAAAATTGGCCGATAAGCAGTGTTGCAGCACAGTGTGGATCGATCTCACCGATAACTGTACATCCCCAACTCTATCGCAGGCAGACGGCTTCTCAACCTTTCCATTTTATGTTTTGCGCCAAACTCTCAAACTCGAACAACAACAACAATAATCATCTCTCGTCAATCGAAACACCTTCAAATACCATCGCTTTACACGCAGACTTCATCATGAGTCAACCAGACGACGACACCCAGGTGCGAGTCGCCGGCGAAGGTAGGCATCAACCTCTCCCCCGTCCTCGAACCCACCAAGGCTAACACTTCCCAGCTGCCGAGGTCTTCGTCACCCACTTCTACCAGGCCGTCAACAAGCAGAGCCCGCTCCTCCCCTTCTACATCAACTCCTCCTCGCGGTACCCCATCCCCGCCGACATCTCCATCAACGGCGCCGTGCTGGCCGCACCCGCCGACTACGCCAAGCTCCTCGAGGCCCAGGGCCAGGGCGCAAACTACGAGCTCGATTCGTTTGACGCGCACGTCATGAACCCCTCGTTCGGCATGGGCGCCCCCGAGAACGTCTACGACGGCTCCAAGGTGGAAAAGGGCGGCGGCCGCATGAGCATCCTGGTCAACGCTATGGGCAAGGTGCAGTACGACAAGGGCAGGGACGCGCCGCAAAAGATGTTCCACGAGACGTTTGTGCTGGTGCCCAACTGGGAGTCCATGGTCAAGAATCCACCCAAGGGCATCAGGCGCTGGTTGATCATGTCGCAGAACTTTCGCGCCTTGTAGGGCTGGCCGCGAGAGGAGGGACAGACATCGACGATGGACGAGACGGCGATTGCCGCTGCCGCTGCTAAGATCTTTTCGACTACTACTACTACTACCACGGCGGACCCCGTCAAGGAAAAGGAGGCTGTGAGCCAAAAGGGCACCAAGGCCAAGGCCAAGGCCGTTTTGAACGAGGATTCCACCAAGGGCAACGTGTCGAAGAAGCTCAAGGCCAAGGGGGTATGAGCTGAGAAAAGGCAGCCGGGAGAGCAACGCCATTATAAGATACCCACGAATCGGCATGGATGAAAAGGCTTCATTAGAGGTTATGAATTTGGAGAAGCTCCTAGTTTACGAAATGATGAGAGGAGGCATCAGATGCTTCGGTTAGACAGATCAGCCACCAACACCAAAAGACATCTTTGACTACCCCTTGCTTCTCGTGTATGCCTAATGATCCGTGCTCCGTAACCGACATGACACTCTTGATATTGTTCTTCAAACATGGCGTCGTAGAACAATAGCTTCATTTTGGCGGGGTAACAAACATCCCAGCAATCCATCCATCTCCAGCCCAAAAAAATAGCCCATGTGCCAACCCCACCATCAAACCATCCCCCCCGACTCTCCAACTCGTCCAACCCGAACCATGCCACCCAAGACAAAAGGCAGCTCCAAGCCCGAGCCCAAAGGTCGTCATCCCTCTCTGCTTCTCTGGGTATCAGACATCCAGCGCTGACACACGCAAATAGCCACCTCAGAACCTCCCCCAGACACCGTCTCCCAGCGCTCCCAGCAGCGCTTCTTCCAGACAAACCCCGTCGAGAAGCGCCGTCAGCAAGTCGGCCTCGCCTCCCTCTCCCCCGCCGAGAAGAAGACCTTTTCCCACGCCAACCTCGTCCTCCCCGTCGCCAACCGCCGCGTCCCCCTCTCCAACCGGACCGAGCGCGAGTTCTGGAAGTTTGTCACAAAGGAGGGCCTGCCGATCCGTCGTCTGCCGCGCGACTACGCCTGGGGACGGGACCGCTCCGGGAGGGATATCGGGACTTACTCGCCCGACGAGGTTGAGCAGAGGGGGCTGAAGCACGCGAAGCTTACGAGCTTGCAGATTCAGCATCGTCAGTTCCTCAGGAAGAGGGAGATTGCTGCTGCTGCTGCCGACGAGGGTGGTGTTTCTGAAGAAGAGGTTGCAAAGGAAAAGACGAGGAGAAAGGCAATGGCTGCTCTCAAGAGGGACCTCTACGGGGAGATCACTGGTGCTCTGGCCCAGGATCCCGAGTGGGACGACGTCATCCCCATCCCCCAGAACGAGCCCGAGGATGCCCTCGCCCAGATCGCCTACCCAGACGACTACGCCGAGGGTACGTTCTCCTCAAGAGTACACAGCTAGACGCATAAGGCTGACCTGAAGCTTCTTAGCCGTCTCGTACCTCCGCGCCGTCATGGCCGCCGACGAGTGCTCCCCTCGCACCCTCCGGCTCACCGAGCACGTCGTCTCGATGAACCCGGCGCACTACACCGTCTGGCTCTTCCGCTTCAAGATCATCTCGGTGCTCAAGCTCAGCATCCCCGACGAGATCAAGTGGCTCAACGAGGTGGCCCTGTCCAACCTCAAGAACTATCAGATCTGGAACCACCGCCAGCTCCTCATGGACTACTACCACCCCCTCATCGAGGACGACGACGTGACGGTTCGCAAGCTGGCTCGCTCCGAGACGGCCTTCATCACCACCATGCTGGCCGAGGATGCCAAGAACTACCACGTCTGGTCGTACAGGCAGTATCTCGTCGCCAAGCTGTCAATGTGGACCATGAGCGAGCTCCTATCCACGCAGAACCACATCGAAGAGGACGTGCGCAACAACTCGGCCTGGTCGCACCGCTTCTTCCTCGTCTTCTCAGACCCCACAGCTTCAACATCCAGTTCCGGTCCCACGGAGGCAGACCCGCGCATCCCAGCAGAGACCATCGACAGAGAGATCAACTACGCCAAGGAAAAGATTAGTCTCGCGCCGCAGAACCAATCTCCGTGGAACTATCTCTTTGGCGTCTTGGCCAAGGGTGCTCGGCCTCTGGCACCTTTCAAGGAGTTTGCAGAGGGATTTGTTAGTGGGTTGGGTGAAGAAGCTGAAGAGGTGCGCAGCTCGCATGGGTTGGATTTCCTGGCCAAGGTGTACGACGAGGAGGGTGACAAGGACAAGGCCGAGTTGTGCCTGCGACGGTTGGGTGAGAAGTGGGATCCTGTGCGAGAGGGATATTGGAAGTATCGAGTGACGCTGCTAAAGAGCGGAGGTGGTGAGACACAGGAGTAGTCCAGTCGTAGTTATCATGATGTTATGATATTGAAATGAAGCATGGAAGAGTCGGAATTGATCTCACACAACGAGGTCCACAGCAATTGCAGCAGACAAGCATGAAAATGAAGAGCATTTCGCATTACTGAATTATAACGTATATATGAACCCCCCAGTGACAACCTATAACTCCCAACCCAAGCGCATCCCTTCCCACCCACTTTCTTCTAGATTTTCCCAGTTCATGACGGACGTCACTTAGCTCGTAGCCAAATAGTACATAGGTAGAGTAACAACTCTTGAGGTTGGTTAAGGTGAGATGACCCGCGGGGACGCCCTGTCTCATGATGGTAAGGGAGTGTTTCACCGGCTCTCAACCCGCCAGAACTTCCATCCCTCTCTTTCTCCGGTATCACCATGGACTCCTACCAGCTTTTCAACGCCTTCAGTGCCCTCGGCGTTGAGGAATTTCTCCAGATCAATCTCCATACCACCCTCATCATCCTCCACGGTTCCATTCTTGAGAACGGCGGGCCACAGCACACCAACGCCATCGCCACCCAGAGTAGTCTCAAACTTGGCGTAATTCTCATCTTCCAGCTGCTCTTCCAGCTTATGCAACTTCTCTGCGGGCGCATCGGGTCGGAGAAGGGTGATGGAACAACCGCCACCACCAGCACCAGTAAGCTTGGTCCAGCCGATACCCTCGTGATCCACCAGTTCTCGTACTCGTTCCAGACGAGGGTGGGACACACCCAGCGACACAAGCAGACCATGGTTGATGGTCATCAGCTCACCCACCTTGGTGAGGCACTCCTCTGACTCATTATCAAAGTGAGGATCCTGTATCAAGTCGGCCGCAGTATTCGTAACTCTATCCATGGCATCCAGGATCGTTCCAACAAGCTTGGGGTGGGTTTGTTTAAGCTTCGCTACCTTGCCCACCTCGTGCGCAGTCGACTTGGCTTGTCTGGTGTCTACCAGTAAAAGAGGCAGTTCAGGGAAGTCCCAGAGCGGTCTAACGGACGGCGGCCTGGAGTAGTCGGTACGTTGAAAGACCACAGCCTTGCCCTGTGTGGCTACGGTGTTGTCCACGCCCGAGGGATTCCCGTGGATGCACATTTCCGACACAAAGGCCCATCGGTTGATTCTTTCCACCTGAAGTCGAGCCTCATCTGGAGGTTGGTCTGGATGAGGGCCAGACAAGGTGCGTAGCTGCAGAAGAAGAGCAGCCGACAGACAGACTGAGATGGATGCGCTGCTGCCCAGACCAGCACCAATTGGTATTGTCGATCGTAGAGTGTACAGACAGCCAGGGAAAGAAGGCCATCCTAGCGAGAGAAAGAGGAAGAGGAAGGCGGATGCTGAACTACGGTGTACTCGGCGGGTTTCTTCTGGGCGATCGGGGGAGACGACGGCGATGTGTGGCTGAAGGGCGGCGACGAGGTCGGGGTCGAGTTCGGTGACGAGAGAGTAGTATGACTTCTTCTTGGACGGTTGCTGGAACGCCTCCCATGGTAGCTCGTCAATGTTCCAGCTGTGAATCAGATCGATATCTGGGAATCGGAGAGAAACGGTGCGCTTCGACTTGGACAAGGTGGTGACGTGAAGGTATGATCGCAGCGAGATGGCTGCAGCGATGGCGGCCTATGCACCAATGGCAATGTGAGCATGTAATTGAAGTTGTAGGGGGCGAGTACCGTACCTTGCCATGGACGACAGAGTGCTCGCCAAAGACAATCACCTTTCCTGGGGCTGAAACCATGAAAGGAGGTGCCATGGGGCTCGACATCTTGCGGTCCAATCTACGGCGGACGGCGTTTCCAGAGCCATTGCTGGAATCGCCTGAGAATTCCGAACCCGAATCGGAGACATTGGCGACGACGGAATGGCTCCCATTGTGGCCGTTGACCATAACCGAGGGCATCTCGACGCAATCGAGAGAGTCGCGCGTCTCGGATCCTGGTGTCGAATCGCAAACGCCAACAAGGTCAGCGTGGGTGTACCTTGTCAGTGGACGGCGTTGAAGTCTGTGCGGTGCGACGGTATTTCCAGGACAAGAGATAGGTACTTGTCTACGGCGCCGAGATGGTGTAGGCGTAGATAGAAGATGGCGTCAATATCGAAAGATGGGGAGCGACAAAGGACAGGATCAGAGTTGAAGTGGTCAGGTAATTAGAGGTCGTCGCGCGTTGTTGATTGTTGCCGTGCTTCAGGGGTGGGAGAAAAGAGTCTAGGTAGAGCGGGGGTGTAATAATTATGGGAAGCTCAAGACTAGAGTCAAGTCGAGAACCAAAGCGAAAGAGGCTCGAATTCGGGTACGGGGAGCAACGGACCACACCACCCCAACAAATGCAAGCCAGAGACGCGAATGAACGGGTAATTTGGATCGTAGCGTCACGGAAGGAGTGTTAGTTGCAGTCCAAGACAGTTGAGAGTGCCATGGATGCCATGCGGATGCGGATATAAATATAATGCGCAGGGCAGTCAATGGATGGTTCCGTCACTGTACTGGCTGTAATGATGGATGATATCCCCCCCCGCACTTTCCACAATGGAAGCTTGTACCTGGATCACCGTACCTGCCTTTTGGCACACTTGTCAGACGAGCTGCCAGTCAAGCCCAAGTGGATGCAGCAACAGAGGTGACGGCGTCGTCCGGAATAGGCAAGGGTCCGTATGTGTGTGGTCGATGATGCAGGCGTTTTGATGGCGGCTACAACGCTCAGACGAATGACGGGGCTAACGTAACGAGAGTCTGGGTGACTGGCTTAGTACATGTAGATGTCGGCAAAGGAGGAGTGTGTGTGAGAGGTGAGTGAGGTCGTCTCAACAAACGCAGCAACGGGCTTCTCGAGCGCAGCGAGGGTGTTGTGTTGTAATGATAGACCGCCAATTGGAAGAAGACAAAAGGCGGTCTAGGGAACTTGTGCTTGGTTTTTATCTGGCATCTCCAGCCCACCACCACCCACAAGGCTCTTGGGACTTAAGATAACGAAGGGTGTTTCTGACCCCCCCTGGTTCCTGACCTCCCCTAGGCTGTGGATAGAACTATTTGGCTGTTAAAAACTCCATTTTTAGTGAATTGATTGAGGCCAATCGGTATACCTTACCTTTCTCCAGAGCAATTGTAGGGGTCAGAAACCAGGGGGGGTCAGAAACACCCTTCGTTATCTTACATACATGCCGGGGTCTCTCTCTTCTCCCTCTCTTTTCCTGCGGGATCGTCCGCGATTTGTCGATTCGTACACCAGGGCCGGATGCACCAACCGAGAGGGGGGCAAACAAAGAAGCAAGGAGCAGCAATCAATATGGAGCACAGGTCGGACGGTGCAGGGTCTTCAAACAGAGGGAAGACGGCGAGTCCCGACCTTTGAAGGATCCAACATGGAGAAATAGGACAAATATTATTCGAGGGCGCGTGATGGATGACGATGACGGTACAGTATCGAGGACGACGACGACGACAAACGGGTACTGTAGGACGAGACAAACTGGCGTGTGACAGCTCTCAGATTGTCATGGGAGGTCCTGGTTGGCTGCTGCTCTACAGGGGATTAATCTTGTATTTAGTCCTTGCTTGTTCAGCTCCAGCCGCAGCACACGAGACAATCCATCCATGGCGACGAAGCCACCAACCTGAGCCTCTCATCAATCAATGGCAAAAGATATCCAAACGCCGGCAATTACGTCGCAGAAGAGGCGTAGCTAGTATGTGACGACAGGAAGTTGTAGAGTATGCCGGTGCCTGCAGCTGCAGATGTAACGGATTAGGCGTATCCGTATCCGTATCGTTCGGTGGCTTCTTAGTGGACGACGACACCCATCTCCTCCTTTCACCTCAACCCTCAGAAGTGCCATCAAGACCGGGCTGACAACGAGGAATGTCTGCATCGCCCGCACCCATCGCTTCGGCCTGGAAGGTCATCCCAACCTTCGAGTCCGATGACATAGCGGGGACTCTCGCCTTCTACGTTGGCACCCTTGGCTTTACGCTCGCCAGCACCAAGCCAGAGGGAGGTGACCCGAGCCTCTTCACCTTTTGCTCCATCTTTGCTGGTGAAAAGGCTGCTGCCAACATCTACTTCTTCAAGCCCAGTGGTCGTTCTGCCAATCCTAGCTCAGCGTACATCGCCTTGGGCACCGCGCAGCTCGACCAGCTCCACGACTCTCTCAAGGCTCGGGGTGATGTCGAGTTTGCAGAGGAGATACAGGATCAAGCCTGGGGCTTTCGACAATTCGCCATCAAGGATCCAGATGGGAACACGCTGACGTTCTTCAAGTTCTTGGAGGGCGGCAACCCAGGGGACGAATGAAGCTAGCATCATGGATGACACGGAGCGCCGTGCAACTCGGCCGAGTCTCAGCCACGGTCCCTACGAAGTCATCCGCCACATAATGAGCCACGCTGGTGATATTATCTATCAAGGATCATGGGCAACAAGCCTTGGGGATTACGAATGCTACGGCAACCTGCTAGATCATCCTTGTGTTGGTTGACAATGGAGACAAGATTCAGACTACCCCTGTGCCAACGTCAGTGGGGGATGCCTAATTGCCGCATCCTTTGACAACCAGCTTCCCGCTTCTTAGATCGTCTCAACTCTCCTGTATCAACTCATTTACACCAAAGCAGTCATCATGCCCGTCAACGAATTTGCTCTTCTCCAGCTCAAGAGTGGCTACGATGAGGACAAGTTCCTCAAGCTCCTCAAGGCAAGCCAGGACGACCAGGCTCAGTGGATCCGCGAGCATCAACCCCATCTCCTTGAGGGAAAGCCGTACTCCAACCCAAGCAACTTTTACCTTCAAAAGTCCGACCCGCCATACCTTGTCATCACTGCACCATGGGACTCGCCTGAGGGCCACGGAGAATGGATCCAGAGCGATGTCAACAAGTCTGCTATGGGGGGTCTCCTTGAGTACATCGCCGAGGGTCCTGACGGTGTCGTGCTCTTCCATATGAACGCTGCGGGCAGTGAAGATGAGGTGCGAGGCGACCTTTTTGTCCAGGGATCTTTTAATATCTGGAGAATTTCGGTCGACTCTGACCAGAGGGACAAACTGCAGGAGCAGTATCGAAGCATCGAGCGTGAGGTCGACAGCACAGACCCTAGTCAGAGAGTATGGGGAGGATGGAAAGTCGAAAAGGGCGACAAAGATGAACTGGGCGTCTTCTGGTCTCAAAACGTGAAAGAAGACGTCCTATCCCGTCTGGTCCAGGTTGAAAACGCCCCCAAGTCCGCCGATACCAAGTTCAAGGGCTCCTGTAATTAGCAACCATCACAGCTGGAAACAGGTCGGCACGCCGTGACTCGAATCGATCTTTTTACTTTTTGGACTCTATCCGAGTATCCTCCTTTCAGAGCACATGAAATGCAAGGTATCCCGAGACGCCCATTCGTGCATGTGAATCCTCCCACACCCAAAGCAGCCTTTTCAAACCATCTTCTTAAGTAGACTTCTTTGTCTTCTTGGAGACGTCGGTGAGTTGGAGGGCTGCGAAGCTGCGTCAGTACGATGCTCTCCTATCATAGGACTCGGGGGCGCATACTAGGGGGAAGGCTCTGCTTAAGCTTCTCGGCCTTGTCAGAGTCCTTGAGCACCAGGGTGTAGAGGTGCTTCTGGCATCGGACCTTGAACTTGACGTTGTTGGTCTTCTTGCTCTTCTTGATCCGCGCGGCTGTTGATTAATGTTAGGAATCGACTCTCTCGTGCTCGGGGCCCCTTCGCGGAGGGTTATCGTCAAAACGTACAAGAAGCGTCGTTCCGACGGCAGATCTCGATGAACTGGGGGAAATCAAGTCAGCATTTCCGCAGCACAATCGCAGGGGAAAAGCCCGCGTGATTTTCTTTTCCGTACCTTCTTGATATCAGCGACCTCCTGAGGCATTTTGGCGGTAGTTCAATTCGACGTTCTTGAACAGGAAGGGTTGTCAAAGGCTCGGATGTGCGATTTCGATGGATTTGGGAGGAATTATTTTTGTGCGTTGGTTTTCGCGGGGGGAGCGTCGATACGCACGGGCCACTCCGCGGCTCGGGAAAGCAGTGCGCCGACAAGAAATGCAGCCAGGGTGGCGTCGAGTCTGGGACATGGGAGGCGTCATCGTCAAGGGTGTGGCGCAGGCAGGCTTCATGGGAGTCACTGTTGACGAACGGCCACCTTTCACTGCCTTGGGTTGTTAGTTAGGCATGATTTGAAGATTCTCGAATCAATATCTGGCCTATTTCGCGCTTTTTCTCTGATATACCTTTGATAAGCTTGTGTCGTCTCGCCGCGCTCAAGTTACCTCTTTACCCTTACACCCACCTTACTCATTCCCGCCACGGTTGACTACGGTGTATTCAAGATGCCTACTCGTCTAGACAAGATGATGAGGTCCCAGGTACGGCACTGCATTGAATTACACGATTCTATCATTTCTTCACGTTTTATCACTCCTGAAACTCTGCTAACCATCTTGTAGAACATGGTTCTCGGTAAGTATCCATGGATCTGGACTCCTCTGCAGGGTATCCAAGTTGACGAGGAAATGGAAATAAACTGACATTCTTCAGCCTTCGGCATCACCGTCTGCATGGGAGCCGCATATGTCATCATGGGAAACGGTGGACAAGGAATCTTTCCTGCCCCGGATCCCAAAGGTGACCCGACTACATGGACGCGAGAGGAACTGCGCAGATGGCTCTCTGTGGTGAGTTGATCCGTTCGTTCAACATCTCGATTGCTAACCATGCGGCAGAGAAACTTGTGCCCAGCTGATGAAGCTACGAAAGAGGAGCTCTTGGAAAGAGTTCAGGCAAACATGCGCATTCCGAGACAGTAGAGATTTGGCTCGTGATAGTTTCAACGGTTGTATGTTTATTGTTCCACGAGTGCAGTTGTATGGGTCACAACGATGTCTCGGCGCCAATCTTTACCTTGTTTCGTACCATTGTTACCCTTTAAAGAGATTGAGTTCCAAATACATTCCAACAAAAGTCAAAATATCACAAGATTGATTCTCGAGACCAGGAGTGAAGATTATGGATAACAGCCGCAGTGGATCTCCTCAGCGGTACCTCAGCCCCAGCCACGTAACGCCCAGATCTCAAGTACCGCTCAAATCAAACCCAACCACCCTACCACGACCCAACAAGCTGTTAGTCGTCTCACCTTGCTGCACGTGCCACAAACAAGCCGCTGTCTCGTCTCGCACTGTAGGTAGTTCCGCAGCAGTCAACCTCGATCCCTTGTCTTGTCGCATCCATCCTGCTTCAACACTCACGTTACAGCGTATTTTGCTGCTGATTGCGCCAGGCTTGGCTCTTGCGACCATGTCTCCCTCCTGAATCCTCTTGCTGGCCATCTCCATCTGCTTTTCTAGAATCTCGAACCCCGGATCAAGGACTTGAACGCTTCTGATGTTTGCGACGTCATATTCATCATCTCGACAATGGCATTCCTCGAGGATCCGCGCCTGCGCCAACGCTGGAACCAAATCACACACGACGCCGAAGCGGTAACGGAGAATGCCGCAGCGGGCATCTGGTCTTTTCAGCACCACTACATCAACCCCTGCTTTTCCTCCCTCGCAAGCTCGTTTGAACAATGCACCGCCGTCTGCCTTGGCGACCCTGAGGAGCGCTTACGTAGGCGCAGGGAACGAGAGCGCACTGGGGGCGGGGCCGAATACAGTTTCGACTTTTACGACGATTGGTACGAGGATGAACAGAATGGGAGTTTGTTTGGGACTTGGGGCAATGAAGACTGGGAGAGGCTGCTGGCAGGGACCGGCAGCCAACGGAGGAATGCTGGAGGAGAGACCGTGGAGCAACCCCGGAGGAAACGAGGCATGAGCTACGGCACTCGAGGCGGACGACGGAAACCTAGCGAGAACGACGATCCGACCGTTATACCCAGTACCCAGCCGATTGGGTTCCTGAGCAAACTGCCCTGGAAGATGGGCGGTACTCTGCGATACAAGCCTAGCGCGGCGGATCTGCAAGACCACCCACAGAGGCACGGCGAAGGCGAGGCAGAACCGCTGCTTGGCTCCGATGACGACTACGACCATGGAAATCTGCCTACGACTAGGAAGCGAAGCGGAACGACAGGGTCGGGAGATACATCGGACTCTTATCGGTCAAGAGGGGATCTGTTCCCGAGCGACGGTGAAGGCGAAGAGGATGCAATTCCTCTCGACGATGAGGTGACATACGATATGGTGAGGAAGGACGACAGAAGTAGTGGACGGAGTGGCGGAAGTGGTCGAAGCGCGAGAACGATTGGCAAGGGCAAACGGCCAGCGATTGGGCTGGCTGGTTCAAGAACTGTTTCAAGGACGACCCTGGTGTCCGTCGCATCGAGAGACTCGTTACGGATGGGTCGCCGATCCATGTCCTTTCCAGCTAGTTCTGATGTCGACGACGTGCCGTCTCTGCACGATCTGGAGCGGGAGGAGCAGACGCTACAAGAGGAGGAAGATGAGGAAGTGGCAAGAAAGAAAGAGGCGGCTGCACAACTTGCGACCGAGATGGGTCTTGCAGGCACAAGTCCCGGCCTGCCATCAGTTCGTGAACCCAAGCCCGAGGTGGCAGAGGATGAGGTCTATGAAGGTGACACTGTCAAAAATGTCGAGTCCATGGAGGAGGTCGGCCATGAACTTCATGTGCCCAAGAGACGGGAAAGAGAGGAAACAGAAAGGAGCCTGAACCCGCCAGATAACCCGGCATTCGTGCCAGCGCGTTTACCAAACTTTCAATGAGAGGAGGGAGTCTGTGATGGGAAGGCATGAAGGTAATGCATCGAGCGAGAAGCAGCGTGGAGTCAAAGGGAGTTTGATACGAGCAAGGCGAGCGCTGTTTACTGACGAGCTCAACCTGCGCTGTAAGACTAATGAAACGTGGTAATGACACATAGCAGTTCTTACAACGACGATTTGAAGTATGTATGATACCAACTGGAGAGAAGGATGGGAACTTGGCATGGCGTAGGTCTGCCAATAGCAAAGAGAAAGGACAAATGCAGATGCAGCAACAAGATGGTTGAGTATGCCCTAAATGGCACGCTATGTCTTTCATGTCAGTTTCGAGTTGATTCTAGGCAGTGATTCTCGCCCATGTCTCAGCAACCATGTGAACGAATTGGTTCCCCAATGCGGAAATGCCTCGGGCTTGAGCTGATCTCCCCGCATACAGCCCCGGTTGGTGATGTCTTAATGCCGGATCCCCGCAAGTCGGGTATTACTTGTACACAGGAGGCTGACAAGAGGCTGGGACAGATTAAATCAGACGTTGTTTCTTTGTTATACCTGAACTTGTTTATATATACCAGGCTGGCTTGGTCGGTCTATATTGAGCTCTCACTTACACTATCACTTTCACCATGACGACACCAGGCCCCATAACAACACCTCTCACCTCCCTGCTGGGCATCCAGCATCCCATCGTCCTCGCTGGCATGGCCCGGACATCGGGAGGTCGCCTCGCTGCCGCAGTCTCCAACGCCGGCGGACTCGGCGTCATCGGCGGCTTCATGTATACGCCCGACCAGCTCCGCGAGATTGTTGCCGAGATGAAGGCTAACCTGTCACGGCCCGACCTGCCGTTTGGCATCGACCTCGCGCTGCCTCAGATCGGAGGGAACGCGCGCAAGACGAACCATGATTACACGGGTGGTAAACTGGATGAACTGGTGGATATCACCATCGAAAGCGGTGCCAAGTTGTTTGTTAGTGCTGTTGGTGTGCCGTCTAAGGAGGTGATTGAGAGGCTCCACGACAAGGGGATTCTGGTGATGAACATGGTTGGACATCCAAAGCACGCGGTGAGTTTTTTGGGAGCGCTTGTTTACGGTTCACTAACGCAGCTTGTTAGAAAAAAGCACTCGACCTTGGTGTTGACATGGTCTGCGCTCAGGGCGGCGAGGGAGGTGGCCACACGGGCGACATTGCAAACTCAGTCCTCATCCCTGCCGTTGCAGACGTAGCGGCCAAGTACCATCCGCCTCTTCTCAAGGGCCTTCCTGCGCTGGTACTCGCAGCTGGTGGTATCTCGTCGGGGCGCAGTCTTGCGAGTTCGCTGATGCAGGGTGCGGCGGGCGTGTGGGTGGGCACGCGGTTTGTGGCCTCTGTTGAGGCGGGGTGTAGCGAGGAGCACAAGACCGAGGTTGTCTCGTGCGGGTTTGATGAGACGCAGAGGACGCTTGTTATATCTGGGAGGCCGTTGAGGATGAAGACGAATGAGTATATCAAGAGGTGGCATGACAAGCCCGAAGAGATACGACAACTGTGCGAGAAGGGGGTGGTACCGCTCGAGCACGACCTGGATGAAGGAGCGGACATAGACCTGCCGTATCTGATGGGTCAGGTTGCTGGTGCCATCACGAGCGTGAAGCCGGCTGGAGAGATTGTAGACGAGATGGTCAAGGAGGCGGTTGAGATGCTGAAGCTAGGGGGGACGTATCTGACGGCCAAACCAAGGCTGTGACGAGGCGATGGATCTGAGATGACTCGAACAAGTGTTTCTAGCGCTGTTTACATTGATCTGAAGTATCGGTACCGTTTGAATCAAAGTCAATCAACGAGTGACTTCCATGGTGAACACATACGTGTCCGGCACTGGCACTGTTGGCCACCTGCCAACGCTGCCCCCCAACCAAACACCCAAAAACAATCACTCACAATAGACACTCACAATAGGAAATACTCAGTCGCTTAAAACCTCCGTCTACAGCCTAGACCAACAGCGCTGATTCAACGACACATGCAGGTTGCTTCATTGTTCATCCGTGCTGCTGGCCTATTCACCATCGTAAACTGGAAGGCACGGTTCAGTGGGCAAACGACGACAGAAGGACGAAACCGCCTCTTGCTGCACCCACGGACCTTTCCATTTCTTTTCTGTTCTTAATCACTTCCAGAGTGTGAGTATATATTGGTCGATGAGGACCTGGATTCCTTTTGGCTTCTTGCTTCTGACTTGACAGTTTTGTTCATCGCAGGCTTCTCCTACGCTCGTCTGAGTGGTCTCGATACTCGTCGATTACCCTTTTTCACTTGGTCTTTTTCTCATTTTGAAGTACCACGTCGACTCTATTCAGGCTTGATCTTGTTTCCCTCATCGAATACACATCAGCTACACAAGCACATTACTTGCAGACTCGGTTGCTGGTGCAACTCGCTGGCATCAACAATCCAGAACAAGCCATCGAGCCCTCGTCGACACTTGCCCTGTCAAGATTCCAATGTCCGACTCACAGGGATCAGACTGGTCCAGCCAGGAGGGACTATTCTCTGGCGAAAACCTGTCACATATCCCACCCTTTCGCTGCGGACGGCTCCGAGCCCAGGCTCCCGAAAGCCTGGACAATGTCCTTCCCGTCATCGACCCCCTGAACTCGTCACGATTCAACAAAAGACCGACAACCGATTACGTCCTGGTTGCCCTCGACTTTGAGCATCTCTGCAAGACAAAGGTTGGTCGCTACGCAGACGGAACGCGGTACAGCTACAACCCCCTCACCGAGGCCGGAGTCGCATACCTCGACATGCGAAAGGTCCTTTCCAGACGAGGAGGCCGGGATCTGATGCCTGGTGACCGCGGGCTCTCGTGGTTCAAGCTCATGACACCCCTTCACTACATCGTCGAGGAGTACAGGGGCCACTGGGGCCATCTGTGCAAGTCTGACTGGCTGCACGTCGAGCCGTATCTGTTTGCCTTTGGAAAGTCAAAGGTTGTCAAGGAGAGGGAGCTCGGGTACAGACTTTACCGGCTCTTCGTGGCACTGCGAAAGATGAATCGCTGGAGCGACGAGATTGAGCATAACCAGCTTCGAGAGATCATTTTTCTCACATTTGACTCGAGCCCCGTCGAAAATACCCTGAGCCGACTGGGTCTGGGATGGCTTGCGGAGCCTGGCATCAATATCTGGGATGTCCAGAGAGACATGCAGCTTGAGCTGCGCTTCAGCTGGCCCAGGATGCGTTTCGAGTACGCCATGGAGAGTCTGGGCCTCCGGTTTGAGGACAATCGATTTGGAAACCTATCACACTGCGCGGGAAACGCGGCCGTGTTCACGATCCAGGTCTTCCTGGCTCTGTTCTACAAGGATGAAGAGCAGATCATTGCGTTTGCGGCGCGCGAGCCCATGTCTTGGCTGCGGTACACTTGGGTTGGACATGCTCTGGATCAGACCAACATTGCCCCCGGAGATATGCCTAGACGAAGGGAGGAGAGTCAGATGAATCTGCATGATGTGCCTCAGAGGAGGGATGTGAATGCGTTTCACTGAGCGGGAAAGAATGGGTTTATGGGTTGGAATATCGACATGGTTACATTGGTAAGGCATGTCGCTTGATCGCAAACGTGATTGTCTTTGAGCACTCCCCTAGGCGTCTGGTTACTTGTGCGGTATTTGCTTAATCTCTGTATACAAAGAGTTCTCGAGATGGATAAAGGCAGCCGGTAGTTGGAAGCAAATAACATACAATCATATCTCAACCATCATATGTACGTGAATGCATCAAACCTTGATAAGCAATAGAACTGACTATGTCATCTAAGTCGGACATTCCTGTAATCATGGAAGCCAAGCACTTCTATACCTGTTGACGATTTGTCTATTACTGATGAGTTTTATGCGTCTGCTGGAGAATGTGGCCTCTTAAACCTTTATCTTCTCCGTGGTACAATGACTAACTAAGCAATCTGTCAGGACAGGGAATTTCTGGCTGTAGATTTTCACACAACTTCACGAGCTCTAGTTGAACTGGATATCCGAAACCAGATCTCGACAGTCCTTGGTGAAAACGGTCATCCGACACACACCCCCTTACTTCCGCAGTAGACGTCTAGGGTTAGGAACTTTGCACACCGGTTGTTGAACCAGCCCCAGCCTCGAGATAGTCCCAGTAAGCGTCTCGGCTGCCTTGAAACCGACGATGAAGTGATCAGGCAGAGCGAGCTCCTCGCGAGTATCTCCCTCGCCCTCGCCAAGCTGCACATGTCCGCCGTCTGAGAAGATAAAGTTGAGCCCAATGATCCTTGGATAGTCCACAGGGTTCTTTTCGGTCGTGATGGCGAGGCCTTTGAGCCAGCAATCGATGGGGATGGGGACTCGGTTCTTCTTGACTGCCCCTGAGGCTAGCCATGGTACGTATCCAACCGCGATGCTCTTTAGCTCGCCCAGCTGAGTCCAGCTGACGACAATGTTGGGTTGAATGGTGGGCACTTGGCTGAAATCGCGGAGAAGCAGTGTTTCCTCGTAGATTGAGTGCTCGAACTCAGCGCAGGTTGGTGGCGGCATGGGCGTTGACACCGCGCCCACAAGAGACAGGGGCTCTGGTTTCTCCAGGCCCTCGTGTTCCACCTCATAGAGGTAGACATCGACGACCCATTCGAGGATATTCCACATTCTATACCGGTTTGCGAGGGCCAGGTTCCTTTCAGTGCCACTCGTTAGAACGACCCTCCAGACGGTCTTGTACAGGGTCTCCCAGTCGATCTGGTCGGCGAGGTCTTTGTCTATGGGGGGAAAGTCGTGTAGCCATGGCATATCCTGTTGGAATCTCAACTTCCAGAATGTGTTTCTCAGTTCGAGACGGGCCACGGCTCTTGAGGCTATCCTCCAGGGGCAGACGTGGGGCATGGGCATGAAGCTCATGATGTGCAGTAGGATCTCGGGCTGTAGCTTTTCAAAGGGATCATTTCCGGGTTTAGGAGACTCTTGGATTGCTGGAGGCTTGTACTGGTTTTCTGGAAGTGGTTTGATCAAGGATTGATACCAGGCGAGAAGCTCGGGGCTCGAGGACGGGGAGAAGGCAATATGCTCGGCTCCTCGCGCAGAATACCAGTACTGCTCGTGATACTCCTCGACTCCGCCATAGGATATATCCAGAGGGCCGCCAGGCGGAGAGGAGTAATGCTGTAGCAGCCGGTAGAGGACCTCGAGGTTGAAGGATTTGGGGGCCAGGATTCTGCGGAGCTGTTCGAAGCATGCGTCGTGCACGGGGATGGCGAGTTCCAAGTCGCCGCTGTCGTCGTAGCTTTGGGGGGAGGATATGGTTAATTGGGAGTGTTTATGAGGAGTGCATGGCATACTCACGCTGATCTCATGCCGCCCCCTTCTTCAGTGTCGAACTCGAAGGCTCCGTGGTCCCAGTATGTGGCTGGGATGAGGTGAACGCTATGAAGCGTGTTAGCAGGAGGATCTTGGAGGAGGAAGACGTTTCTTGCTTTTCATCGTCTGGGCTTCGAGTGCTTAGTAGAGTGCATTCACCCAGCCAGAGAGTGTCGTTGAGAGTGATGACGGAGTGGTCGTAGCAGTCTTCTTCTCCTTCGTCTTGGTCTGTCCACCAGAGTTCTCGGGTTACAGCGCCGCAGAGGGCACACCATGTATCCCGGCCACCCATGATGAGGTTGCAAGTGATGTTGAATGGTTCTCAGTAAGGCGACGGGTCGCTATATGTATGTAGATGGCCCTGCGGCACGGTGTTGACGGGTTTGAAGGCCGCTCGGCCTATCAGGGGTTGGATAGAAAGCCATGGTCGCCTAAGCTAGGCATCGTGCTGACGCTGAGGGACTTTGACTAGGCAGCCCTATGCTAAGTGGGCTTTCTTTGTTGGCGATAATTGGATCTTTGGTTAGAGGGAAACAAGACCGATAGTTGGAGGTTGGAGGTTACTGTACCCGACGAGGAGCTGAGGTGTGGACAGCGTTGTTTGTGCTCCAACTGCATATGGATGTCAGGTGAGTTTAGCGTGGTAGGGAACCTGCTGGATGCATCCAAGGCCATTGTCATTGGTGTTTTATTCAAGGAGGCATCCAACTGAGGCTGTGAAGACTAGCTTGAAGCAATTCATGCACCATGTAACCAACCAAACAGCCTTGTCAGCTTAGATCAAGACACGCCAACCTACCAAACAGGTAGCGCAATGTACAACAATGCATTAACCGGGAACCAATTAATCTTAAAACAAAAACAGATCGGCGTGTGTAGGGTAGTGGGACTTGGCGATGGGGTCAAAAGTCCAAGCTTACGTTACGTGTTTGACGTGGCGATACACGCTTGGGTCTCACCGATAACATGAGCAGGTCATTAATGATTCCAACAACGTTTTCGGATGAGTCGGATATTTCGTCAACGGCCCGGTTATATCGTTTAAAGGTCTTTACTTGACCCCTCAGCCTCCACCAAAATCCCATCACCTCCTGAGACTTCTCATGACAAGTTGCTTTTACCATGGACGCTCATGATGCCGTCGTTGCTGGCGTTGCTGAACGGGTCAAGCACTTTCATGCTCGGCAGGAGCCTTTTCGATTATACCATGGATCCACGAATAGCACGCGTCAGTCTAACCGCCGCGTCGACAATACTGTTGACACGAGCAGTCTCAACCATGTTCTTGAGGTGAGGACCGACTCCAAGACTGTCCTCGTCGAGCCCAACGTCCCGATGGACGCCCTCGTCGACGCGACTCTACGCCATGGTCTCGTGCCCCTCGTGGTTATGGAGTTTCCGGGCATCACCGTCGGGGGAGGGTTCTCTGGCACGTCTGGAGAGAGTAGCTCGTTTCGCTACGGCGCGTTTGACGCCACCGTCAACTCGATCGAGATTGTCCTCGCCGACGGCACCGTTGCACACGCGTCCAAGACGGAGAGGCAGGATCTCTTCTGGGGAGCCGCTTCCGCCTTTGGGACCCTGGGTGTCGTCACGCTGCTCGAGGTGCAGCTCAAGGAGGCGAAGCAGTACGTCGAGCTCAAGTACAGGCTGGCTAGGGGCCCTGCGGAGACGGTCAAGATCATCAAGGAGGAGTGCAAGAAGCCCGAGAATGACTATGTTGATGGCATCGTCTACTCTAAAGACACGACTGTGGTGTGTGTTGGGCGTCTTGTTGATGATCTCCCCGTGAGCGCCAAGCCGATGCGATTTTTCCGTCGTCAAGATCCGTGGTTTTATCTTCACGTCGAGACGGTTCGAGATGGTCTTCGACATGGTATGGTTACCTGCGTGGCGGATTATATCCCCATAAAGGACTATCTCTTCCGGTACGACCGCGGAGGCTTCTGGGTGGCCAAGTATGCCTTCAAGTACTTTCTCACCCCGTTCAACCGCCTCACCCGCTATATCCTGGATTCCCTACTACGAGCCCGCGTCATGTACTCGGCCGGTCACAAGAGCAACCTCTTTGACTATTACATGGTGCAAGACGTCGGCGTACCATACCGAAGCGTCCACGAGTTCCAGACCTGGCTCGACAGCCAGTTCGGCATCTACCCGCTCTGGCTCTGCCCGCTGCGCCTCCAGCGCGACGACCCAGACTCGGGCCACGGCCTGCACGCGGGCTTCTCCAAGCTCGGGACGCCGGACCTGCTCAACTATGGCGTCTGGGGTCCGCTACAGGGCAACCGACGGGACGCGATCCGGCACAACCGGGCGCTGGAGCAAAAGGTACAGGAGTGCGGCGGCAAGAAGTGGCTGTACGCGCACGCATACTACACCGAGGACGAGTTCTGGACGCACTACGACCGGGAGTCGTACGAGGCGCTGAGGGCAAAGTACGGGGCTGCGTACCTGCCGAGCGTGTACGACAAGGTCAAGGTGGACATCGAGGGGGGAGACACGAAGATGGATTCTACGGTGAGGACGAATTGGCCGTTGCAAGGGTTGAGAGGTGTGTATAAGGCTTTGACTGGAGGGGATTATCTGTTGCAGAAGAAGAGTGGAGAGGCGGATGCTGGGAAGAAGCGAGATTGAGTAGATTCTCACGGCGTTGGATGGTATTCTAGACTTGTTTGATAATTAATTATTTGTATTTATGTACCTGTACATTATCTTCTCCGGCAGTTGACCCAGTGGTGACAATTTGGGACCATATCCATGATATCTATCCAGCCTCATTCAGCTCTGAAGCCGCCCATCCCACCACCGCCTTTTCTCCCGCTCAGCTCCGTCAACGAAGCAACCTCCTTGTCCTTGTACTTTGAGGCAAGAGACGGTCGTCCCGACTCGTGTGGAATGGCACCGATCTCTGTCGACGCGGCTGCCCTCATGTCTCCCTCAAAGGTCCTCTCGACCTTTGGTCTTGCGGGGGACAGAAGGAAGAGTCCTCCGAGAACGACGCCGACGGCTCCCGCGATGGGGACCCTTTTAGAGTGTTCAGTTGCTTGTTAATGGAGTTGAAAGATGCGAGTTCTTTTTACCAATTGCGCTTGAGGGCCTCGGGGCCGCCCGGGTTTGGCGGTGGGGCTTGCTGGCCTCCCGGACCGCCGAGGGAGCCTTCGGGGTGGATGGTTCCTGCGAAGCGGGCCTGAGTTGGCCGGAGGAGTGGGGCCGTGACGGGTCGGAGGCTGGATCGGAGCATAATTCGCAACGGAGTCATGGTGTCTGAAGAGTTTCTTGGTTGAATTGAAGATGGAGAGTCAATAATGAGAACAGAAAGTCAATAATGAGAACAGAAAGCTACAGACTACGACGGGAGCTTTGGGTATTTAAGAGAGAGGGGCCCTGAGCTTGATGACCTCAAGGCTTCGCGGATGATGATGGCATGACGTCTCGTGGCATTCATCGACGGATGTCCCCTTCCCCGCGTTTGACGACGAATGAGTTGCATCCGGGGAAGAGATCAAGGTTGAGCCTCATGGATGGCGATTGGATATGGCCGAGGGATCCTCCGCTTGGGATGTCGCGGGAGGGCTGGTTTGGGTGGGTGTAGTTGGAGGGATTGTAGCTCGTGACTTATGCGGTACAACCCAAGATTCGGTTCGGGTTTCCCAAGATTGTGGGACGGAAATGGATTTCGTTCTTAGGTAGCGTGGAGGAAGGTTATTGAAGAACATGGTTGGTGACATGCCTCTAGGAGAGTCCCATCATATGACGAGAGTGTCTGATTGCTATTGTTTCTGTAACTGGAAGCTTGGAGGGAGACATGGCGTCAATATCGGGCTTCACGCTGGTTCACGGCTGAAAAACGACCGACAAAGTAAAGTTCAATGTCGAATTACAGCTTGGTCTTGGCAAGAGGGTACCAAGCTACTCCCGTATTAAGCGAACCTATCTCCCTGCAATAAAGGTAACTGGAAGCGAGTGTAAAAGTTGGGTCAAACCTCGATGCACGTACTTGACAAAGGCTGGCTCTTGATTTGCAATTCAAGTCCCATCGGACCGGAGCAGCAACCGGGGTATTGTGGGGGCATCGGCGCTGGTGAAGCCCGGCGCGGCCATGCAATAGGTAGTGAACAGTCACTATAGGGCTTGAATCAGGCAAGTAGACCAGGACGAAGTGTAACAGGGCTGATAACATTATCTTGCACGTAAAGAGAGTCATTGATGATCCGAAAACGGCCAGATTTAGAATGACCGAGTCCAAAGCCGGGCCATCTGCTGATTCTCGGGCGGATTTTGGCCAAAATGGGTTGGCATCGGTAGACGCCGGGTCCGATCATCAGATGGTTTTTGGCCACGAGAAAGTTGAGCTTTGTTGGTTATGCCATCAGCGTCAGTCGAGTCTGCGGGCGCATTCGGAAGGATTAAAGGGTAATATGATGGCAAAGTTGAAGGATGCAAGTTGAATATCATTTTATTGTTTGTATTGGAGTGGTGAAGTGAAGCCTTCACTGCTTGTGTAGGTACCAAGGTAGGTACATGCTGCTGAGGTACCCAGGGCAGCATTCAGGTTGCACCTCTCAGGCACGGTTGAACAGTGCAACATGATCTACTGTTCATCTGATCCTGTAGATTTAATCAAGATGCAAGATCAAGGCGAATAAATTAACCAATCAATCCGTCATTTTCCCTGAATACCTGGTGTTTTCTCAGGGACAAGCTTCCCCGGCATCGCCCGAAAGGGTTCGTGGCCGGGGCTCGAGCCTTGTTGTGGCACCACCAAACACCAGAGTCGAACTATCGACACGCAACCAAGAATCAAGGACCGTACCACGCCTAGAAAGCTTCTTTTGTAATGGTATATAATGACTGGATTGTCTCGTCTCGAGTCTCCTGATTCTTCATCATCATCAGTCTACAATCACAAGCATCAATCTCAGATCTTGCCAACTACCGCTATCCTTGCACACCAACTACCGGCTCACTTACACCAACCACAACAACTCTTACCACCTTCAAAATGGTTGCTACTCCTATGATCAAGTCTGTCGCTGGCCCCAAGTAAGTTTCAACACTTCATCTCACAGCAATCAACCTCTGACAACTCCCAGGGCCCTCCCTCTTCTCCTCGTCGTCGGAAGCGTCTCCGTGGTCGGCACCTTTGTCTCATCCCAGCTCAAGAACCAATCGCGCACCTTTGATCGGTACTTTAGCCAGTACAACAGCACCCAGAGCGAGGCATCCCGGGCAAAGACCTTTAACGGCTCTGTCCCCGACCCTCGCACGAGCATCTTTAACGTTCTTGGCTGGTAATTCTGTGGGATTTGGATAAACGGACGGTGTTTTGGAAGGGCAATCAATATGACTTAGCGCTGGGTTTACTATACAAATGGGGGCTTGGATTAGAACAGCCTCGACGAATTAAGTAATTTGAAACTGTTAAAACAGGAACCAGGAATATGGAATGAGTGTGACAAAGTGATTAACAGATGAGAGCTATTGCTGTGTCTCGGCGGATAAGCGAGCTTCGGTACTGCGCCCTTGAGCAGATCAGGACGAGGGAGTGAAGTTGAACTACAATTATGGCAATAAAGGATAGGGTAGAATCAAGAGTCTGAATAGTCAGGTCATATCTTTTATTGACCTGTCAATACAACAGCCACAGACTATTCATAGCACCAGACTGCACAGCCCACAGCGTCACCAGCACGTTTTGAGTCTGGTGTCTTGAACTGCCGACGCCAAGGCGCTCACATCAGGCTCGATGACTGTTTTGGTGGAGGCTGAATACTGGGACCAGTTGCTCCGATTTCACGACGAATAAGACAAAGAATAAAGCCTTGTTACTCCGTAGTTATTCTGTATGCGAGATTTGGTGGAAATGGTGCCAAGAGCGCCAGCCATCAATAGTCTGAAACATTAACTAAACAGACACGGCACGTCTAGCAATAGTTACATGCAAGCTGTGCATGTGCCTTATTACCCGTCAGAGTCTGACGTGCTCAGAAAGCATGGTCGGCCATTTCCACATTCGGGGTTTAGTACATGGTTTGTAAGGATCCAAAGATAGGACGGGCCGCATTTCTTGGAATAGACTGCAATGTTATTCATCCTTTTTCACGCTCCTACAGGAATGCTAGAGTCTGTTTAGCTGTCAGGGGGTGGAGGTGCCCGCTGATGGGTGGCTTATCCATCCCTGCAGAACGGGCTCGACCAACGGGGGACGGGCACAAACTCAGAGGCTGGGGGGAGATGGCCTCCAGGCATTCATTCGCGGCTAAGCCCTGCTGGAGGAAGGAAACCCAAGGTGGAAGACAGACTGCCTCCAGCACGCTGCAGAGTGCAGAGTTGCAGACGGCGGCAAGACCTTGTTTCTCCATAGCCACCCTATTTCCCCTTCTGCATGTCACTGATCCTTGATTTGGTCAAATTGCCATCAGGCTGCGGTGTTCCCGCATGATGCAGACTCCCAGACCCGCGGGCAGCATCATCCCTGTTTTTTCGCATCCATCCCCCCCCGACCTGACCCTTGTTGAAGGATGCTAAAATTGAGTTGTAGGGGATCCATTCACGGTCTTGAGCCTCTGTTTTTTGCGAGGCCCCTCATGTTTGATTGGGAGAGTAAGCACTATAGATGGTGGCCGCTTACATTCTCCCGACACCCCTGACAATCCTTTGCACGCTCTTGAGAGTGAGGATTGTCTTGATATTTCTAGAGACTGAGAAACACGGCATCTTGGAGGCAACCAAGGCAGAGACGACAGTTGCGCACTACCAGAAATCTAGGCCCCAGGCGAGACTCTGGATGTATTGGGGCCATAGCTCAGCCCCGAGACTTGGCTTGCACTAACGGGCTTGGCAGCAGATTCAGCCTCAGCCTTACACATCCTTTTTTCGGGTCTTGTCCAATTGCGATGGAGGACTACTCGCTAGACCAAGCCTCTGTAGCTGTGACCCCGGCGTCGGGCATGCCAAGGGGGACTGGGCTGGCCGCCACAGCTGAATGGTCTGGGGTCTGGGCGTCTTGCTAGCTTGGATCCTTGCTGGGAGGATGCCTTGAGGGTTGGGCTGGTGTAGCAATAAAGGGCTGAACCTCCCATGGGGTTTCTGTCTTGCGAGTGTGTGTTTGTATCAGACAGCTCACGGTCACGGTTACGGAACGCCAAGATGCATCAACCACCGTATCCTGAGAGTACCTGGTCCCAGCCCAGTCCTCGCGAGTACGCGCCCGTCGATCAGAACGAGCAGAGGGATCTGCCTTCGCCGATCGACAATGACGATAATCCGCACCAGCCACAGCATCACAGAGCCTGGTCGCCGACGAGTCCTCGCGGGTACAACGATGATAACCTGCACCAGCCGCAACATCACCCAGCGCAGAGCGCCTGGTCCCCGACGAGTCCTCATGAGTACAATGATGACAACCTGCACCAGCCACAACAACATCACCCAGTGCAGAGTGCCTGGTCCCCGACGACTCCTCGCGAGTACAATGCCGTCCCCCAGAACGTGTGGCCCGTCGAGGAGGACCGGAGTGACTCGCCGCCTCCCTTCACAAAGCACGAGGGACCCAGTTCCGAGCTGCCCAAGTCAGACTATCGACCTATTGCGTTGAAGTGGCAGTTTATCAGCCTTATTATTCTTATCGTTGCGGCTATCGTGGGTTCCATGGGCTACGCCCTCCACGAGCTTAAGGGCTCTGACTCGACGGCCAAGCTTGAGACGCGATCGCCTTTTAGTTTGCAGGGTAGCTTCAGCCTTATGAAGAGGACGACGGCGAGGTTTGAGACTCGGGATATCGCAGCTCTCAAGAAGAAGCTGGGTATTGTGGAGAGACAGGTCACTGCGAGCGAGGCACCCGCCGAGGCAGAGCCAACACAGGCTGAAGAACCTGTGGAAGAGCCAGCAGCGGAGCCGACAGAGGATTCTGATGCTGTGACCGAGATAGAGGTCAAGCCGTCTCCTGCACAGCCTACAGAGGAGGCACCTACAGAGGAGGCACCCACTGAGGAGGCACCCACTGAGGAAAAGACTGAGGAAAAGACGGAGCCGACGCCTACAGAAGAAGACGATAGCGACTCATCGCCAACACCGACAGAGGATGACAGTGACGATTCATCACCGACACCTACGGATGATGATAGCGACTCTTCGCCGACTCCGACTGAAGATGATAGTGATTCGTCACCAACACCAACAGAAGACGAGACTGACTCTTCACCGACTCCCACCGACAACAAGGGCAAGAAGAAGCCATCTACACCCACAGGCGACGATGACGACAAGTCATCGCCAACACCAACAGACGACGACGATGAAGATGGTACCGCATCACCTACACCTACTGAAACTGGCGACGACGACGACGATGATGACGACGAGGGCACTCTGGTTACTGCCCTCGTCGAAAAGAAATACACCACAACCCGCATCTCCGCCGAGGCAAGGACAGCCTACTCCACAGACCTCGTCGTCACCGACCAAGAGACAATGACCGAGACATTGGTGTTTTCAGTCGCAGGCTATACAAGCACCATGGAACTACCGGCCGCATCAGACATGCCAGAAGGGGCAGCACCCGAGTACACAACCGTCATCCAGCCTCCGCGGGAGACGACGCAGGTCACGTACATCGAGACCAACGTCGTCAAGACGGTGGCCACCACGCAGACCAGCTTCGGTCCTCCCGTGACGTACGTCGAGACCGGTACCACTCGGCTCACGTCCGTCTTTCTGATCGACGATGACGGAAAGCCCATCGAGAAGCCCGTCACGCAACTCAAGACGAGCCAAGTCCCGGCGACTGTCAAGACGATCGTCGAGACGCCGCCCGTGGAGACGGTTCTGCAGACTCAGGCTGATGGAATGGTTGTCACTCTGCTGTCTACGCCGCTGCCTACGACGAAGGTGACGAGCGTTGGTCCTACGAGGGTTGTCGTCACTGATGTTTCTACTCCTACTGGGGACTTTCGTATTGTTATGGAGGTGACGACGTACACGCTGACGGGTGCGGGATACTTTATTGGAAAGTTCCTACCGCCTATTATCGCTGTGCTGCTCGCCATGACGCTTCGTGCCATTAACCAGGCTGTCAGGCAGTTTCAGCCTTTCGCCGCCCTCTCACGACCTGACGGTGCTCTCGGTAAAGATGCTCTAACTCTCCGCTTCGACGGCATCGACAGTGTCGTCCTGCCCTTTAAGCTGCTCGCCAACAGTCAACCCCTGCCTTTTATCACGGCTCTCGCAGCGTGGGGATCGAGTCTGGTTGCTCCTCTGGCTAGTGAAGCTATCGGTCTAAAGATCCACGGGCGTTGTCGCAAAGGTGCTTTTGGTGGCTGTGCTCTTGAGCTTGGCATGTCTGAGGCGTCTGCGTATGGTCTGCTTGCTCTCCTCGTCGGTATCGGAGCACTCCTCGTCGCTACTATTATTGTTATTAGTCGTCGCTGGAGCACTGGTGTAGCAGCCAATCCATGGTGTTCAGCCAACGCAGCCGCTCTTATGGCGAGGAACCCAGATCTTCGCGCTCTACCACTGCACGACTACCGAGCCCTTAAAGACGCAGTAGTCGACAGGCGATTCAAGATGGGGACATTCCGCAACTACGAAGGTCGAGACGAGTACGGCATCATCCTCCACCACGGCACCGCCCACGGCGACCAAGACGAAGGCTACAACACGTCGCCTCTCGGCGAGGGCGGTCCTCGTCCGCAGTCGCACCGGGCTCCCCAGACGTTTGCGGCCCTGACTTTCTGGTACCGGTTCTTGTTTGCCGTGTTTTTGCTGTGTCTGCTCGTGTTTATATGCTACTACCACTTTGTCGACACGTTTGGACACCTCCCCAAGAAGTTCAAGGACGCCATGGAGAGTTCCCAGTTTGGTGTGCGGTTCGTGTGCTCTGCTCTTGGTGTTGCTGTCATTTGGCTGTGGGACATGCTCTTTACCAGTGAGTTTTTACTATTACTCTTGTTTATTATCATTACTGACCTTTTCTAGGTGTCGCTGCTATCACGCCTTTCCGAAGAATGGCTGACAAGAGCCAATCGCCTACACGATCAGTCCTCATGACGCCGCCTACAAACGCCGTCTCGGGTCTGTTTGTTGCTCTCCGAGCGGGTGATCTTCTCCTCTTCCTCGCTGCCGGCGCGTCACTCATGGCCGAGTTCCTCCCGATCCTGTTCGCCAACGTGCCGTACGGCCTCACCCAGACACTGATAACCCACCAAGTGTGCTCACGCGTCAGCGCGGGAATCCTAGTCTTCATGGTCATCGGCCTGTTCGGGAGTCTCTTTGCCCGATGGCCCGACCTCCCTGTGGACCCGCGCAGTCTCGTCGGCGCCATGTGGTACGTCGCCGAGGCGCCGTGGGTTGCGGGTGTAGAGGGCGTCGCGGGTATGAATGCCAAGGACCGCAAGAATAAGGTGCAGGGTCTTGGGGGACGATGGAGTTATGGGTATGTGCAGACGAGACAGGGGAGACGTCTTGGTATTGAGCATGAGACGGGGTATAGGTGAATGTTTTGCATGAGATATGATTTCATGAGATGGGTTTGCATATTCAGGGGCGCTTAAATATTATTAATTGGATTTATCTCGGGGATTTTGGATAAATAAGATGCATCAATTATATCAGGGGATATCTTTTCGAATATGTACGACTCTTTGCTCTTTCCCAAGTTCCTCAATTAATTGGCTTTACCTCACTCTTATGATTGCAGGGCTCAGATAAGCTCGTCTACCGTTGGAGGCGTAATTAAGCATAAAACCTTAACGGATATGCCCAAAAGAGGCTGAACCAAGTGTGTTGCCCTGCATTTGTATCGTAGGTTGACTCTGTCTGACTCCAGGTGATGTCTTGGCGACCTGTCCAATGCTTACTCAAGTCAAGCAACTCGGATATGAACTACTATTCGCCTAGGATGCTCTGACAAAGCCATTGGCTGATCGGAAGACATCTGCCAAGGCCTTTGCTGCCGAATCCAGCGTCGAGTACAGCTTGTGCTGCTTCATTGGCGATATGCAGATGAGCCAGCACTACCAGACCAAGGTCAGTCTCCAGCTCAGACTGCCTAGTCATCAAGAAAGCTATTACAGCACCTATATACACTACAGTTTCACAATGCCTCTAATTGATCCCTGCCCACGGATGATGATCCAAGAAGTCGGCATCATCATGAGTGCTACTTGGTGCTGAGGCGGACGCCGAAAGCGGGGCATCACCAACCTGACTCCTTCATCCACGTCAACCACAAACCATTCCATCACCACCAAAAAACACCGCCTCGCAATGAAGACTCTAGGCCTCCTCGGCGGAATGAGCTGGGAGTCCACTACCACCTACTACCAAGAGATCAACCGTCGCGTCCGTCAAGTCCAAGGCGGTCTCCACTCTGCGCGATGCATCATCTTCTCGTTCGACTTTGCCGAGATCGAAAAGCTTCAACACGCCGGTAAATGGGATGAAGCTGGCGCTCTGCTCGACGACGCAGCCTCTAGATTGAAGCTCGCCGGTGCAGATGCCATCGTTCTCTGCACAAACACCATGCACTTTGTGTCCCACGGCATCGAGGGAGCTTCGCAGCTGCCTCTCATCCACATTGTCGATCCCACCGCCGACCGCATCCTCAAGGCGGGCTTCAAGTCTGTCGGGTTACTGGGAACGCGGTTTACCATGGAAAAAGACTTTTACAAGGCTCGCCTCGAGGAAAAGTTTGGGTTGAGCGTCATTGTGCCTGATGAGAAGGGTAGAGAGGCGGTGCACTCTATTATTTATTCTGAGCTGTGCAACGGCATCATTAATAGCGGCTCGAGGGAAAAGTACCATGAAGTTATTAGAGAACTCAAGAATGCTGGTGCAGAGTGTCTTATTCTTGGGTGCACTGAGATTGGACTCTTGGTTGATGAGGCTGGGAGCGAGCTGCCGGTTTTTGATACGGCGCAGATTCACGCCGTGGCTGCTGCAGACTGGGCTATGGGGGTTTGATGATGTTTAAGTATCCTTTATAAAGTACCTATAGAAGGTTATAAAGTGAGAATAAGATCAAGTAGATATTAAGGCCTGTCCGTTGGGAGCAAGGATATCGGATATCATGACGTGTATCAAGAACTAGATTTAGTTTGTTAACGTATGAGTTCGAACTAACATATGTCAATCAAAAATAATATCTATTGACTCTCTGTGCCACCATTTAGAGCGGTTACTGTATGGTGTATCGGGAACTGAAGAGAGATCAAAGAACCCGGATATGGAGCATGGAAATTGTGCTGCCAACATCTGCTTTCGCCGGTTCCTCAGGGACCATATTAGATACTCAGTGGTTATACGCGTTTGAACCGACCTCTACTGTGATATGGCGACATTCCGACCTGGGACGTCGGGAGTGACCGCCGAAGTACTGGGCTCGGGCTATCGGGGGCTTGAATGTTGGTTCCGAATGACTTAGGGGCCTCTTTATGAGTGATCGAAATTGTAGATGTGTTGCCTGGCTAATGGGTTAAGAGTGATATCTGCAGGTTGTCCTTGTTCAGAAAGGCTCAAGACTGGCTGGCTTGTCTATTTGCTGCTTCTTGAGCATGATGAATGAAGGGAGATGGGTCAAGACAAATAGAGAGACACCATGTTGCCCTTGACAAGCGGAATATGGGATCAAACTTGTTCTTTTAACTTTCTGAGTTATACTCTCTAGTCATACCACATTCCCCTGCTTAGTTGACGAGAAAACAAGCAGGGTACAAAGAACAACGCAGGAGCCTGAATTGCCTAAAGTATTAACGTGCTGTTATGTACCTATGGTAGATAAGTTTCACAATGGGAGATCCATGAGCCATCATCTCAGACTAGATCTAAGAGACTGCCTAGAAGAATTCAAAATTTGGTCAACAAGCTTGGGCTGGTATTATTGTCCTCCAGTCAACTTGAAAGACCCGATTCCACCAGAGCCTAGTTCTTTGTGCCCTCGACGCTAGTCTTCTCAATGTGCAGGCTGGCCTTGGGGCTACCGGAAGTCTCCTTGCTTCGGGTTTTTTCGATATCGTTCGGAGCATACTTGGCGTTGAAGACTGGAACAATTAGCAAAGTGAATATTCAACTGGCATGTAAAAACTTACTCAGCTCCATCTCCTCGAGGGACCGGCCCTTGGTCTCCCTGATGATGAACCACGCGTAGACGACGAGGGAAAAGTTAAAGATGCCAAACATCAGGAACGTCTTCCAGCCGAGATTCTCAACTGCATGGGGAGTGATTTGACTGAAGGCGAAGTTCCAGAGCCACTGGGTTGCTGTTCCGACGGCGATGCCTCCCTCTCGGATGCGAGTAGGGAAGATCTCTGACATGTAGAGCTAGGAAGACGTTAGTTTAGTTAATGATTGGAATTGTAGTGTACTCACCCAAGGAACTGGACCCCAAGAAATATTGTACGTCACTGGAAACTCAGTCAGTCCCTATTCAGGCTTTGAATAATCAAGTCCAAACTCACTAGCTTCGAGGTAAATCATGGTCAACGAGGCAACAGAAGCAGACGTCATGCCGCCGCCCGCAACCGGAGGGTGAGTAGCAGTGATGACGGCAACAATCACCATGTAGACGCCCATCATGAAGGCGCCGATGATGAGGGAACCCCTGCGGCCGATGCGCTCGACGAGGAAGAGCAGGAAGAACAGGCAGGCCACGACCTTGACGAGGCCGAAGAAGCCGCTGAAGAGGAAGGCGTTTGAGCCAGCTCCGATGGCGTTGAAGATCTGAGGAGAGACTGGATTTGTTAGAATATTGTAGTTTATGGGATATTCGATGTGTCTTACAGTAGGCGAGGGATGTGTTTCCGGTCAGTTGGACACCTGAGAAGCGATATTAGCCAATGATTTTCGAACAAACACTAGATACGTACCAATCTGAAGAGTGATGACGATAAACATGCGCCAGCGGTTGGCGGGAAGAAGGAATTCCTTCCATGTAAGACCCTCGGTGACGCGCTCTTCCTCGGCGATACCAGCCAGAATCTCGTCCATCCTGCGTAGATCTTGTTAGACGACGGTACAAAATCAAAGTCTTGCAAAACACGTACTCTTGCTGAACTTCAGGGGTCAATTCACCACCTCGAACCCAAACCAACGACTCCAACGCCTCCTCGTTCCTCCCAACCTTGGCCAACCAACGACAACTCTCCTTTGTAAGCAGCATTCCCAAGCCGAGAACACCTCCGGGGACGAGCTGCAGGCCAACGGGGATTCGCCACTGCGCTGTGGTAGGGGGCATGTGCTTGGCGACGGCGTAGTCGATCCAGTAGCTCGTGAAGACGCCGAGGGTGAAGAAGAACTGGAACATGCTGCCGAGCTGGCCGCGGATCGCCTTGGGAGCCATCTCGGCGCTGAACATGGGGATAATGACTGTCGCGATGCCCACGCCGAGGCCCGAGATGACGCGTCCGGCGTACCACGTCGCGACCGAGTTGTTGGGGTAGAAGAGCTGTAGAATCGCGCCGATGTTGAAGACTAGCGAGGCGAGAGCGATGCTCCATCGTCGACCGTAGCGTGCGGTAAAGGGCCAGACGAAGAAGCAGGCGAAGAAGGCTGGTCTCTGTTAGCATGGTGGGTTTGGTTGTAAGAATATCAAGATGGTCTTACCTCCGGCTTGCAGGAGACTGGCCGAGTTGGAGCTGACTGTCGACTTGCTCTCGGGCGTCATGCCCATATCATGCTGAAAACTCTCGAGGGACAAGACGCCCCCGACGATACCCGTGTCATAGGCAAAGAGGAAAGATCCTACGCAGCACAAAGCCACGAGGTACGAGGCACGAAAGGTGCCGAGACGCGACATTGCAGCAGAGTTTCCAATGGTTGAAGGGGATGTGATGAGATGCGGACTAGAATGGCGACGTCCATCTGAATGCTTTATAAGATATTGGTTTGGCCTTCACCGGGAGACGGGCAGGGTGGTGTGAGACGCGATCGAGGTCGGTCGGAGCTCGGTCAGGGAGGATTCCTGTTAGAGGGGGGGCGGTGGAAGTTAGCGGAAACTGCTAGGGGAAGCTTGATCCGTGGGAGTTTGCTAGGCCGCAACTAGCATGAGCCGTCCGGGTTCACCTAGTTGATGGACTGCCGGTGTGTACATTGCTAGCAGGGTGTAGTGCCATGGCTGTGTCGTTTTCGCTTCTATAGCTTAGCCATTACGGCACTTTCCAGTAATTCTCGTTGCTGAATCTTCAACCCTCTCTACCATCCATTCGTCCAAACCGGTTCCGACAGGGGGGCCTCCGGGGAGTTGCTGGTAAGAGCCCGGAGGGTTCGGGGAATTCGCCGACGGAAAAGCGGGTCAGCCGGGGGATCTCGGTCGGGCCCGGAGCTGATTGGATGCGGGGGTGCATGATTTGCGGAGACCCCGCACGCCATCGCAGGCCCTGGTGTCGTCAGCGAAAAAGGAGGAGGTCCAACGGGGAGTAGCGTTAAGATTCATTGGACGGTGTGTCGTGGGGTGCGTTGGAGAATGATGGTGAAGTGTTATGGCGTGCTTGGGGGGGATAGAGAGAGAGAGAATGGCTTGTTTGTTCCCCCCCCCCCCCTTGGATAATGGAGAGACAAAACTGTTTTGCCTCCTTCATCATTGCTCTTCTAGCAGAAGAAAGAGAGGGGAAAAAAAGAATCTGTATAACCAGGGTTCTCACTCTTGACGCACCCCCGTTACATGAGTCGTTGGCCCTCCCGTGACAGGCCGTACGTAGTAGCGGCAGACACTACCCCAGATTGAGGTAACATCTCACCAAACGGAAATACAGAATCCTGGACCTTTTTCATCCTTCGACAATCTTGGCCTCGCCCAACCCGTCAGGTACTTGGAACCGATCCCTCAGCCCTTCTTCCCCGGATCGTTCAAAAGCCTCCCGAGGCCCGAACTGAAAAAGAAGCGACAAGACAAGTCATATGGGGTCGCCATGAAAGCTGCCTGCGTCCAGTGCCGGGTCCGCAAGGTGAGTTTTCGTTCCCCCGTTCCCCTTCCTGTACACACACGCCCCCCGGGTCTCGGCCGGCGCTGACTCCCCGGAGGTCCGATGCGATGGAACCGTGCCGCGGTGTCGCACCTGCGAGCGCCTGAGCTTCCAGTGCTCCTTTGAGCAGGACGGCTCCCACGGCGGTCAGTACGCCCCGCGGCTGCCGCCAAAGTGTCGCGGCACGAGGGCATGCCAGGAGTGTCGGGCCATGAAGGTTCGGTGCTCGGGGGACACTCCTAGGTGCTCAAACTGCCAGCGGAGGAACAAGCAGTGCACGTATGCAAACTCGAAGCCTGGTCCGTCGAGGGCAGAGGGTGCAGCGGCTTCGTCTTCTCGAGATGAGCAGGGCTCAACGGCTCAACGTGCTGTCTCGCCAGATCGTCAACAGCCGAGTGTTGCTTCGAGTTCTCAGCACGACAGTCCAGGACCTACCGACGATGTCCCCGCGGCCAATCCACCTTCAGAGTCTTCACCTTCAGATGAGTTAGTCACAGGTCTGGTCAACCAGTACTTTGACCGTCTCTATCCTCTCGCATCGTACAGCTTCCTCCACAAGGCCACCGTCATCCAGCGATGTCGCGACAAGACCATCGACCGAGCCCTTAAGCTGGCTCTGTGCGCCATCACGGCCATGTACTTTGACAAGCACAACCAGGAGCGCGACGCCTGGGCCCAAGAAGCCGAACGACTCATGCTCGACCGCCTCGAGCAGCCGTCCATCTTCCAGCTACAGGCCTCTCTCCTACTCATCCGCTACCGTGCGGGTGTTGGACAGTTTCCAAGGGCTTTTATCATGGCGGGACTCGCAGCTAGGTGGGCGGTGGCTCTACGACTCAACTACGAGCATTCCAGGTTAGGTCCTGTGGCACAAGAGGTGAGGAGGAGGACGTTTTGGTCGCTGTACCTGCTGGAAGACAGCTTCTGCGTCGGTCTAAAGGAGTTTGAACTCTTCGACGCCGACACGGTCCATCTCCAGCTGCCCTGTGAAGACGTCGACTTTCACCAAGAGCGACATATCAGCACGGGCTATCTACAACCAGGAAAGGGCCTTGAGCCAGAGGTGTTGGGCTCGAGGGCAGCGTTTGTTCGACTGGCATTCATCCGTCGGGCCATCATGAGACTGAATCGTCGAGTCTTTCTCAAAGAAGTCAACCTGTCGGAACTGTTCTCGTCTATGGAGAGGTTCCAGAACGATCTCCTTCGTCTCCGTACAAAGCTGGCACCTTGTGATCAATACCCGCCTACAAACCCCGAGGAACTACATAGACCTCCCCAATATGCCATCATGGTAAGTCCCACATCACGCTCAGCAGCCAAGCTAACACGTCCAGCACATGAGCTGGCACCAATGCCACTGCGACCTCTACCGCATCTTCCTCACCGGATACCCCGAGGCGACACCTCACGCCGCCGTCGAGGGAATGTTGGCCTCCGACAGAGCTTCCATGAAGGACAAGTGCCTCGCCCACGCCGAGCAGATCGTCAAGGTGCTGTCCGACTTTGTGCAGCACAAGGACGAGAGGGATATGTTGGAGTTTGACGCTGCCGTCTGCGCGTATCACGGTGCTCGTCTCATCTTGTTTGGGACGTATACCGGCAAGGATAATACCGGACTTCCGATGCAGATGGCCATCAACAAGGCGCAGTTGTGTTTGGATGTTATTACACGGTACTTCGACTTTTCAGCACAGCTCAAGCCCATGGTAAGTACCCCTGAACCATTATTACAGCACGAGAAGCTAACTCGGCGATAGCGACAAGAACTTGAGCGAGTCATCCAACAACACAAGTCGTGGCTCGAGTCCTCAGATCACCAAGCTCTATCAACATCAGATCCAGCACCACGACCGCCACCCAGGCTATCAAGAGACGCCTACATCCGTCAACGCCTCGCAATCCACAGTCTCCTCCGCCAATCCGACTTTGTCGACGACAGCCGCGACGCCGCCCCGGAACCTCCCTCGGAACCAGCCCTCAGCTTCACAGCCTCAACAGAAGACGAGCAGCCAGTCGCGGAACCACCCACGGACTGGAGCACCAGGGAGACGGGTTATCCGTTGGCAGATCCCATCACAGACCCGAATCTCCTGTTTGGTCTGCCGTATAGTGGTGTTGGGATGGATTTGAACGCGTGGGCGTGTAATACGGCTGGGACTCAGGACTTGAATGGGTACTTGGCCGATTTTGATGAGCAGTACATGTACTAGTGATGATGAGATTCAGTGATACCATAGGATATTCTACTCTTCTGTGTTACTCGGTAGCTGCCTCTTCTCGAAAGCGAATAGTTCCCCGTCTCAGTGTCTGAACGAGCTGCTCAACCACAGCCATCCGGCAGATGCTAGTACAATAAACTAACTCGGCAACACCTTAAACTCGTACGTTAAAGCCAATTTCCCCAGCGGTTTCTTCCGGGCTAGTCCAAACTCATCCAACCACGTGGATGAACAGAGTTTGTTCCCCAGCTTGCACTCCATATTGCGCCCATCATGGACCAGGATCTCGCCCCAGCCTCCAGATCAAATCTCCAGTCATGATGACCCCGTACGATGACCAATGGCAGCTCCTCCGAGCCGATCGCCGTGATGCCGGCAAGTGGGGCGCCGAGACCTCCGAGTCCGGGCCTGCATGCCGGGGGGGAAGGACCCTGACACTCGGGCGTCGGGGGATGACGAGGAAATGTCATGACGAGCATGGGCTCACACGCGCGATATTTCTCTTTTTCATTGTATCACTTGTTTCCATCTTGCGTGCGATCAAATCTCTCTCAATTGTGCCATTTACCACAGAAACGAGAACGACAACGAACAATGGCGACAGACTCAGCAAGCAACGGCAGTCATGGCCGTCCAAACGTCATCTTCATCATGGCTGATGACCATGCTTCCAAGTCCATCAGCTGTTATGGCGCTGGCATCAACAACACTCCCAACATTGACCGTCTTGCCAAGGAGGGCATGCTGTTCAACCACTGCTACGTGACCAACAGTATCTGCACTCCCAGCCGAGCTGCTATTCTCTGTGGAACTTATAACCACGTCAATGGCGTTATGACGCTGGATGATCACGTAAGTTTCGTTGATCGGTAAAGATATCGTATACTGACGCTTCAGCAGATCAACAAGCACCTTCCTAACGTCGCCAAGCACCTCCGAACAGGCGGCTACCAGACCGGCATGGTTGGAAAGTGGCACATGGGAGAAGAAGTCGACAATGAACCCACTGGCTTCGACTACTGGTCCGTCCTCCCAGGCCAGGGCGAGTACTGGGACCCCGAGTTCATCGAGCCTGACGGAGTCCACGTCAACCCCGGCTACGTGACCGACATCATCACCGACAAGTCTCTCGACTTTATCAAGTCACGGGACAAGGACCGTCCCTTCTTCCTCATGTGTCATCACAAGGCGCCCCATCGATCGTGGGAGTGCGACGACAAGCACAAGGACTTGTACAAGGATCCCGTCCGACTCCCGGATACCTTTACCGATGACTACAAGAACCGAGCTCGCGCGGCAAAGATCGCCAAGATGCGAGTAGCCGAGGATCTCACATACCAAGACCTCGGACTCGTCCAGCCCGACGGCGGAAGACGCGTGGGCGAGAGAGTCCAGCAAGAAAAGGGGGCGAGCGAGAGAAAGATCCCCGCGCCGACCAGCGAGGAGGACATCAAGGCCCTCAAGCTCATCGACAAGGAGGACGGCACTGTCTTCCGCTTCCAAACCGCCGGGGAGCTCGCAGAGTTCAAGTTCCAGCGGTATATGCAGCGGTACCTGCGCACTATCCAATCCATCGATGATAGTGTCGGCCAATTGCTCGAGTACATGGATAAGGATGAGCCAGAACTTGCGAGGAACACGATTGTTATCTACACTTCTGATCAGGGCTTCTTCCTCGGCGAGCATGGCTGGTTCGACAAGCGCTTCATGTACGAGGAGTCGTTCCAGATGCCCTTCCTGATCCGCTATCCCCAGGAGATTTCTGCTGGATCCGTCTGCAACGACATCATCTGCAACGTAGACTTTGCCACTACATGGCTCGACTTTGCCAACCTGCCCGTCCCCTCGTACATGCAGGGCAAGTCGTTCAGAGCACTGCTGCAGGGGAAGACGCCCGGGGACTGGCCCCAAGCTGCGTACCACCGGTACTGGATGCACAACGACATCATCCACAATGCCTACGCGCACTATGGCATCCGCGATCAGCGATACAAGCTAATTTACTGGTACAACGAGGCCCTGGGCATCAAGGGTGCCCGGCCGGGAGATGAAGAGTACAAGGAGTGGGAGCTGTTTGACTGTGAAAAGGATCCTCTAGAGCTATTCAATGTGTATCATGAGGATGAGTACAAGGGTGTAGTCAAGGACATGACGGCGCTGTTGGAGAAGAAGATGGTGGACATCGGGGATGAGCCGGTGCACCCTAGATCATAGAGCCGTTAGGCATGAGACTCGATAACGAGATGACTTATTAGATGAGAATAGTTTGATTTGATGAATAGACTTGATTAAAGCCATCTCTACTTAGCTTGTTTCCCTAGAATGCCCCTGTACGGCATCATGACACCACTTGAGACATATACCTCTACGGTCTTCATGCCAATACACTTGGCATACCTACGTTACCAACACTTCTCATGACAAATCCGTCATTTCAAAATACACTAAAACAAGCTTCTCCACGTCTCTCCTGATCTTGGGGTCAAAGGATGACAGCTGATCCCCGCCGACTAGCTCCCCCCGGACAACCAATCGCACAACCCCCCGACCGAAGCCCCGACATGCGAATCCCCTCGCCCTAGTGGCCCGTAGTCTCGGAGCCAAGACTCGCCGGCAGAAGAACTCGGCATGCTATGTTTTCCCTATGTCACCGCTCAGCGAGAACCGACACTTGGACCTTGCGCGAGATGAACCCCCCCTGTCATGCCACCATAATCCGGGGTGATGGTGATGGCTGGAAATGGACGAACTACCTGTATCCGAATGCTTGGGGACTTCTATAAGAGAGATTCGAAACCCCATCATGGCTTGGGGCTACAATCTGCTGCTGATCTCTTCAGTGCAAGCTGAACAACGCATCTGGGCATCTTCATCATGGTCAAGTTTCAGTACCTCGTCACGGCGCTCGCGGGCCTAGGCCTGGTAGAGTCCAAGTCCTCTCCTCGAGACCGGGCCAAGGCTCTGCTCAAGAAGATGACGTGGGAGGAAAAGATTGCGCAGATGGGCAGTATTCGACGGTTGTTGAAGCTCGGCCCCGAGTTTGACGAGGAGAACTTCGAGAAGAGATATGAGCTTCAGCATGGAACTATTGGTAAGTGTCATTTGCACTCATGATGTAACGGATTGCTGATATACTCTGCGCGCAGGCTTTGGTCCTATGTTTAACTGGATCTTGGATGCCCTGCCAATTGTCAACGATGTCCGCGAAAGGGAGATCAAGAACAGTCGTCTGCATATTCCATTCATCACTGTCACTGACTCGGTGAATGGTCTATTCATCTCTGGCGGCACCGTCTTCCCCAGCAACCTGGCCATGTCCTCGACCTTTAACCTCCCCCTGTTCAAGGACATCGCGGCGGCCATTCGTGAAGAGCAGCTGTCCATCGGCGTCACCTGGGTCTTGTCGCCTCCTCTGGATATTAGCTGGGAGCCCAGATATGGTCGAATCGGCGAGCTGTAAGTCACCAATTACAAGTACTCAAGGAGAGCATGGCTAACATCACATCAGCTACGGTGAAGACTCGTACTTGACTGGCGAATTCGGCCACGCCTATGTCCAGACCATGCAAGACAAGGACAAGGACGGAAACATCAAGGTAGCCTGCACCATCAAGCACTTTGTCTATGGCGAATCACGCGGTGGAGTAAACGCCGCGAGTCAATACGGCGGCATCAACCACCTCTTCAACGACCAGCTGCGCCCCTACATCCGCGCCCTGGAAGCAGACCCTGCCGCTCTGATGGTCTCGTACGCCACTGTCGACCTGATCCCCATGTCTATGAACGAGTACATGATCCAGGACGTCCTCCGCGGCAAGCTTGGCTTTCACGGAGTTGTCATGTCCGACGCAGGTTCCATCCCCAACATGTACCTGCAGTCTCGAGTCGCCACCTCATACGCAGATGCCGGACTTCAAGCCTTAAAGGCTGGTCTGCAGATGGAGCTGAGCCCCGGAAACCCGGCTGTATTCCCCAACCTCATCAACAACATCAAGGACAAGGCCGTCGCCAAGCTCATCGACGAGGCCGCCCTCAACCTCCTCACCATCAAGTTCGCGACCGGTCTCTTTGACAACGCACTCCCAGACATCGAGGTAGCAAACAAGACTCTTAGGAAGTTGGCGCATCTCGAGCTCGCCCGTGAAGCAGACAGGGAGGCCATCGTCCTTTTGAAGAACGACGGTATCCTCCCCAAGACGCCCAAGAAGGTGGCTCTGCTTGGCCCCTTTGGCGAACTCCTCAACGCCGGTTCCTACGCTGCCATCAACGTCTCGAACCCCAGATGGGGTGATTCTCTCCACACTAGTTTGAAGTCAGCCCTCGGCGAGAAGAATGTCAAGTTTGTTCCCGCCGTGGACCTCATCGACACCACCGACGATAGCGGCATCGCCGATGCTGTTTCTGCAGCCAAGGAAGCCGGTTTTGCTATCCTCATGCTCGGATCTCTCTCAGCGCCAATGGAAGACCCCCTCTTCAAGAAGCGAACAGACGGCGAGTTCTTTGCTCACGCAGACCTTGGTCTTCCCGGCCTTCAGCAGCAGCTCCTCGACGCCGTGCTTGAAGCAAAGGTTCCCACTGTCTTGATCCTCACCGGTGGCCAGCCTTTTGTCTTGAACAAGTCGACACTGCGATCCAACGCGATTATCCACTCGCTCCTTGGCGGCGAGTTCACGAGCTCCGCCCTCGTCGAGGTCATCACCGGAAAGGTCAACCCTAGCGGAAAGCTCACCGTCAGCATGCCGCAGCTCTCAGGCGCCGTGCCGGCCTTTTACGATTACCTTCCCTCGGATGACACTGGTGGTAGCCAAGATCGACTGGGTTTCCACTCGGCATACCAGTGGCCGGTGTTGCAAAAGGACTCTCCCATGCCGTTTGGCTTCGGTCTCAGCTACACCACCTTTGATATTTCGACACCAACAGCCGAGTACAAGAAGGGCCAAGTCCACATCCGACTCACAGTGAAAAACACAGGCAAACTACCCGGAAAGGAAGTCGTCCAGGTCTATCACCGACCCAACACCTCCGTGGGCCTCGAGTTCCCGGTCAGACGCCTCGTGAGATTCGACAAGGTGGACCTTCAAGCCGGCGAGACCAAGGACGTCGAGTTTTCGATCCCGAACCAGGAGCTGGGATACTATGTGAATGCCAAGCTCAAGGTTCGCGAGGGTCTCTACAACTTTTGGGCTGGTTCAAGCTCTAGGGTTGAGGATTTGAAGGCTGTCAATGTCACTGTGACGCTTTGAGGAGGAAGCAGATTGTTTATAGGTGGATTTGGCAGGGTAAATACACGAAATCACGTCAAGTATGGTGGAGAGTCACTGTGATATCGCCTGGACGAATTCTCAATCATCTATTTGACCTCTCGATTGTATCCCTGACAGACTGTCATTGATTGGCTCCTTCTGATGATAACTACTAAGCTACCGAGGGTACCATTACTAAAGCCTTGGTTTCACCATCGTGGGGTTGAATGATGCCATCTCGCCGCAAATATAAAGGGGGTCAAGCGTCCGTTAGCTCTCCTCTCCAATGGCATCGTATCCAACTCTTTATTAACATTTGCTCTTCAACCCATTTTGAGCCCAACGAGTCAATTAACCCCTCGTTCTTGATCGGGGGAGTTCTCCTCTCACAGAAAGCCAGCCACAACAGCAAAGGACACGGTTTTCAACACAACACCAGCATCATAGAAAACCCAATGTCACATAACACCGTATATCCTCTCATCGCAATAGCATGGATCCAGTAGTCCGGATATTTTATCATGTTTGGCGTTTCTCATTCTACCCCGCAGAAACACGACGCGTGCCTAGTGACTACCGAGGAATGTGGCGTTCCCATGGCCAAGCCTGTCATCAACATCAATACCCGTGAGTTCTTAGGGCTAGGTCTGATCTTGGACATATTCAAGTCGTGATTATCACGGCAGATTTGGAAGAAGCGAAGATGATAGATCACTTGTTAGAAGGGTTTGAGTTAGAAGGGCGCAGGCATCATTTGATGCGTAGTAGCCTGGATATCGCCAACCATTACTTCACTTTCTGCAAGGTAAGGAATTTCTCCTTCAACCTGGTGTTGACTAATCTATCCTCGATCTAGTGAGGGAAGCCCGGTCTTTGAAGGCGACAGTAACGCTTGGGTAACCTTTACATACAAATTGCACGCAAGAGACAGACTGACTTTAAAAGCTTACTAGGGGAGATTCACCATTGTTACTGTCGCCTTCACGTCTCACTCAGGGGTGATCGTGGTAGTTGTTTAGGGGGCAGTGTAGCCACGTCGGAATTCACGCAACAGTCGTCTATGGATTATGACTAGATACCTAATATGGGCGCTGTATTATCTATACTGGTACAACGGGCTCTGGCCTCTGGGGCCAAGTCTCTCTTACAGACGTGACGAATTAGGGTAGTCGCCGGTTTGTGTCAGAGTGCCCCTATTCATAACGTAGCTTGCTCATAATGAATAGTATACCGAAGTGTTCCCCCTTAACATCGCCGGGAATCTCAAGTTGTTCCCCTTCCGGCTGGTTTGGGTATCGCTACGGACCCGGACATATTCTCCAAGGCCGCTTGAGAAGTGGTCCAACTACTCTCCTTCTTGGCTACGATGGTCGCCTGCACATCCTGGGATCTCTTCTCCCTCTCATTCAGGGTAGATTCCGTCAAACTCTACAATAATCCCCCTTGTAGCTGTCTCGGTCAAGCCTGGTGAGTATACTGGGCCTAATGTATTTGCCAAGACAGCGGAGTGGTTTATGAATGATTGCCAGTTAACCGCTTCTCGTGTCCCTTCGCGTTCTAAAACATCACTCATATTTCATCCAGCTCATCGCCAACCCCATCTCACTCAGCCGAGGCCTCAACAGCTGATTCTCATCATGCAAAACAGCTAGAATTCATGTAGATATATAATCAGCGCGAGTCAATGGAGACAACCTGTCGGGCTAGAGTCATCTTGACTTGAGATTTGGTATCCCGGCGAGGCTCTCTTTCGCCTTCATTATCCTGGGGTTTATTATTGATCCCCACGATCACCATTGTCCTGGCGGAGAATGTCCAAGGATCGACTGCCCTGGAGGAATAACCTGCAGCCTTTGGTTCCTATCAACAGGTTGATGAGCTCGAATATGACGAGATCGAATCTCTTCAGCGGTACCCTCAAGACATCACCTTTGAAGGTCAGCGTTTCTCTGCGAGTAGCTTATTATTCTGTCTCATAGACATCGAGAGATTTTATTACTGGATACTGGTGCTGAAAGGTCCCAGCATCTTGAGCTTGACTTGAATCCCACGGCTAGACTTCAAAAGGAGTATATACTCCTTACCAAGGCAGAGAGGTTTCCTTTCACGGCCATCAGCGACCAGCTTGGCGATATTAAACCACCATATCGCCTTATTTGTCCTGCAGTTCCATCATACCATTTTCATGTTGACTATCCGAGCCGGGGGATAACCCCAGCCCCTTGTTCCACTATAGTCCCGAAACCAGCCGCTTCTGTGTGAGAAGCATGAAACGATTGGTATAGGATCGTTGACTATATTGCGCCTGTACTTGTTCCTGTGTTTACTAGCTGAGAACAATGCGCTTTAACACAGTTGATCCGGAAGTAGATAGGATTACGGAGGCATGAATAAATACTACCAATGACTCAAGCCATAGACCACAGCTTCGTGCGAGGCCAATACCTGACGAGACAGAAGTATTCGAGATATTGACTCAATATTGACTCGGCTCTCGAGGCTGGACGAAGTCGGCCAGTATTCTCAACGTGGCGCATAACAACAGCCCCCTGTCCCGGGGAGAAGCGTCTTGGTCCCGGAGTGTGCGACAATTCGTTGGGTCACATGGCTAGACCTCACGGGAAATCCGTGTTCCTCTGTTCTGGGCTCCCCCTACGCTTATCTGAGAGGTGTCTGGCTATCACGCATGAATCGGCGCTAGAGCAGGACTGTGGATGATGGCAACTCTGGCCAGCCAACAAACAGATGCCCAAACTACCTAGGAAGAAGCTTGGTCTGGATAGCTCATGAACTAGAGCGGCGGCTGCGGGGAAAACTGGACTTGCTGTTGACAACTGACGCGTAGCATTGGACCTGGATTTTCCGCCTTCTCATGATTAGGATTTTGGGGGATTGCGGTGCCCAAGATGAGGAATAGTTAGGGGCAATACGCGAGAGTGATTGTGAACGAAGCTGAGTTCTTTGGACGATGCCGTGCCTGATGGCGTTCAGGCCTGATCAGGTGGTGTTATGATCGGTGATTGAGGGTATGGGCAGGTATGCAAAGTGGAGTGGCGAGGCGTTGATGGAGCAGAACTGGGCGAGGAAGTAGCCGAGGATGAAAGGAAGTCATTTTGCGTAATTCGAGTTGACGCGTTAAAAGATGGGTTCATGGTGATTCTGCGACGGTTAGGAAGCTTGAGTGGTATTATGAAGCCCTGCAAGTTTATTATTCGTCGTAGCGAATTCAAACTCATAGCTAGACAAGGCGGTCTCAAAAGAGCGATCGCAAAGGGAGTTTTTCGTATTCATCTCGCTCTAGCAATTGAAGAGAGCCATTGAGCCAGGGGATATATGGGTTATGAGGTAATAGATGACCACACAGCACGTCGGGTATCATCATGATTATGCACCAGCTGGCTGGGGTTACGGACGAGGGAGAGGGAGCGGGCCGGAAGTCGGCTCCTTTGGGCCGAGAGCCGAAAAGTGTTTGGACAGGCTTCGACTTGATATCAAATGCATCGCTAGCAATCAAAGATCTCGTTCCGAAATTCTCGCTCGAATCTCGAGTCCTGGGCGTTCAAATTCGTCGACGTTGGAACGTTCGGCTCGACTACATAATCTCACCGAAAGGGCCAGTACGAGTTTTCCGGGGGCATCAAACGATGATATGGCGGTGGTCGGAGCGGCTGTCGGTTAATGACGCAGGTGTGGGCCAGAATCCGCACTAATTGGCAGGAGGGGGGTTCCAAGGTGGACACTAGCGGGGCTAATTGTCCGCCCTTTCCTTTGGTTGGTCGCGACATCCACCAAGTTTGCAAACCTAACTTCGGGTCGTCGGCACCCCAACTGATCAGGAGTCTCCAAGGGAAGGAGCTGGCGTGAGTCCCCCAGGAGAGGAGCAATCATGCTCGGTACGTACCTGACCTGAGAAAGACCACCTACCTACCTACCTTAGCTTAAGCCACGCGCCGGCGTCTCCCATCATCTTCCAGTTCGGGCATCGCTCCTCGCCCGCTAAACCTGGAAATTATTTGATTTTAATCCCGGTTATGACCTGGTCCATGGCGGAGACCTCCCCCAAAGCCCATGCGCCGGGATAAGGGGCCTTGGAGCGGAGCCTGAAGCCCTCGACGGGCGTCGCTTCTCGGTGCGAACCCGCTCTCATTGGCATCCCCAGATTTTTGCTCTGGATGATGGGAGAAACACAGTGACGATAGAGTTGCTCGTTGTGGGAACATGGTAACGCTTTTCGGGCATGGAGAGATGAGCACCCCCGGCGCGGCATGATTTGCGGGGAACAAACTGCCGGGGAGGTGTTTCTGCTGACGACTGGAGAAGGTGAGCACGAGGGGATATGGGATCGGTTTGGCAGAGGAACGATCGCTGTCGCACCGCATCTGTCCCGCTGTTGCAGTTGAACGTGGCATCAGGCACAGCTCAGAACCTCCACTGACTGAGGAACAGGTATCATGCTGTCCAGTCATTAAGTTCCTCTTCTGACGGCTCGACTGACTCTCTCGGCCACCTACCTCTTCACTTTTGTTCCCCGACATCCCCTATCTTCAGTGACCAGATGCAGAGCCCAGATCAGACAAACCCACCCGCCTGAGGCCTGCGGTTAAGCCGAAGGAACCAAGTGACCGATGAAGATTTTCCCCTTGCAAGCTTGGCGGCAACAAACCTCTGTGTCATAGCTCAGCCTATGAGGCGTGGCACCGGATCTTTTGCCAAGGCTTTGGGCTGGAGCGCGGCCCACACTAAACGTCGTTCCATGCATTTTCCAGGCCAGTCGGTTGAGTATGTTTCCGTATGGGATGGTCGAGAGAGGCATTATTTCGGTCGAGAAACAATTCTCGTCGTGTTGGTCTATGTCTTCCAGAAAGACGGGACTCGTAGTCTTATACTCAAACCGAGCCAAATATGACAGGGCGCGGTCAGCTCCATTCTTGTTTGATGTGCCCCGCCAAACTTGCAGCTTGCGTTGAGGCATCTCATGTGAGCAACTCGAGGGGTGCGCTCAGTGCTGGTGGCAGTGGATCTAGGCTCCTCCCCAAAAAGCCCAGAAGGAGCCAGAGCTAGAAAGCTAGCTAGCAGCCGCGCCAGCTCTTCATCTAAGACATCCGGCGCCTCTCGCCGTCGGTCTTCATGAGCTCCAAGACGAGCATTTTAACCAAAAACACGTGCGGTCCGGCCATCCTCCTCTTCAAGTTTGCTGTGGCCAGTTTTTGCCTGATGTGCCCGGGTGCGCCTTCCAGACAAGTCCCCTTCCAATTAATCGCCCCTACCCACTAGGGGCTCACTCCCGGACCCTGCTGCCCACTGACTGTATCGACACCCACTGGATTGCAGTTGTCAAGAGTCCACTGCTCCTGCCCATTCCGGTCCCGGTTTTCCCACCAACACCCAGGACCCAGCAGCACCTGCCTCCACCACCGCCCGCCGCTCTTTGACTCCCACCACTCACTCAACATCGTCACTAAAAAAAAACTCCAATAAAAACAATTCCAGATCGGAAAGAAGCCCTTCTCCCACCTCCATGGCCCTCGTTGAGGTTGGCGTCGGTTTCGGTGGATTGATCTTGTCCCGTCTGCCCATCTCATCTGCCGGCTCCTAGCCCTTGGGTCCCTCCATGAGCCGTAAACCGCCGCGACTATGGATCTCGCCTCCTCCGCAGGCGACCACCCGAATAACCTCATCCCCAGCCTCGACTCCCCAGTTCCCGTCTCGGCCGCTGCCCCGGGTGCCTCGGTCGTCTCTCAACCCCCGATAGCCGCCTCTCAGCCCGCCTCCCACGCCAATTCTCCCGACCGCAAGCCCAAGAAGTCGTCCCTGACCTGCACGACGTGCCGCGCCCGCAAGGTCCGCTGCAACGGGGCGCGCGACATCTGCTCCAACTGCGAGCGCCTCGGCTTCCCCTGCTCCTATGATGACGGCGACGCAGGCGTCTTGTCCGGCAGCTTGCCGCGCCGACGTGTCCGACAGGCCTGCCTCAGCTGCCACAGCCGCAAGGCCCGATGTTCCGGCCATATGCCGTCATGCGACCGCTGTCGCTCTCAAGGGATCGAGTGCGTCTACCGCCCAAGCAAGCGCGCGCGCATCGCAATGAGGAGCGAGGACCGAAGCCCACAGAGTCTGGAAGGTGATCGGGATGATGGCCACAATGATAGCGACCCAGGATTGACCGACCCTGCCAGCACCGCAACTCCTCAAGGCTATTCCCAGGATGTGTAAGTCTTGTTTGTAGATGATTGCCCGCCTCGGCTAACAACCAATTGTAGTCCCTTCCCTGATGAGTCCTTTAATGCCTTGATAGGTCGGACTTTTGACCAGTTCTTCCGTCACGTCCATCATATCCCCATGTACTCCTTCCTACATCGAGCATCCCTCATGGAACGATACCACTCGGGCAAGGTGGAAAAGGCTCTCCTTTTGGCCTTGGTCGGGATCACGTCGTACCTCACAGACATGGGACCTGGCATGCGGGAGTATGGCGAAAAGTGCATGGACGATGCCGAAGCTCTCATCTTTGCAGACTACACCCGTCCTTCCACTATCAAAGTCCAGGCGCTTGTGCTTATCATCAAGCACCGCATCCTCTCCAAGAAATCTCCGAGTGCTTTCATGCTTCTCAGTATAGCATCTCGATACGCTGCCGCCCTCCGTCTGAACCACGAGTCGCCAGCCCTCTGCTTCCTCGCCCAAGAGTCCCGTCGAAGGCTCATGTGGGCACTCTACTGCGTCGACTCGGGCATCTCTGGGGGATATCGTGACTACTCGCTCTGGAGTTCTGACAAAATCCACGTAGGATTGCCCTGCAACGAGCGAAACTTTGAATTTGACCTACCCCAGCCCACCGAGAGACTAGTCCACGATCCCGACAAACCCCGTAACCCCCAGGCCGAGGACATCGGAAGCCTGGCACTTCACATCAGGATACAGCATATGCGACGTCGGATCATGGAATTCTCTAGGCGAGTTATGCTGAGCCGCAACATCAAGCCGGATGACCTCCAGGCTGGGATATGGGGTCTTCAAAAAGACCTGGGTGATTTCGCCGCACACCTGCCGACATCTTTCCAGTTCTCCGAAAGCTCATTGAGACTCCGCGCCTATTCTCCTCGAATATGCGTCTTTATCATGATCCACGTCTGGTGGCGCCAATGCCATTGCGATCTATACCGCCTGGCCCTCGGTGGTCTCCGAGAAGCCCTACCCCGAGCCGTGCTCGCCTCCCTTGATGATGCCTTTATCGATCATTGCCAACGACAGTGCGTTGAACATGCCCTCGCGATGGCTAACATCTTTTCATCCATGCAAAAACTCAATGCGAAACCGGTGACGGACCTTGACATGGCCATCTGCGCGTATCAGTGCGCTCGCGTGTTGACCTACGCTTACCACACCAACGGCCCAAAGTTTGACATCACACTAGACGCCGTCATGGAGCGAGCCAAGGTTTGCCTGCAGACCATCAGGGAGTGCTGTGTGGGAAAGACGGCGGAAGGTATCAAGGTCGACCTGGAAAAGCTGATATCCCATGGAATCGCCATCCGTGGACCCTCAGGGACTCCAGACCCTCATGGCCGACTGCCTCTGGACAGTGTGTATCCTCGACAGGCTCTGCGCCAACACATGGTCCCTGATGATCACAACATGGGCGATCCGTCTCACTTTGCCCCGATTACCCCTATTTCCATGTCCGCCATGACCGATTCGACGTTTCCCCCCTCCCTTGTTGCCGATCCATGGGTGCCCGAGAGCCAGGTCTCGCCAGACCTACCACAGCCGACCATCGAGGTCCAAGTTCCTGCCAAGCCAAGTGTCAGCGCCCCCGAAATCGTTCAGCGACAAGAGTTTGGGATTTCGGAGCTCAACAACGCCTACGATGGGGGTACGGATGGCCTAGGGGTGGACAACGGCCTAGAGTACGGGATAGGGCTCGACCAGAACTTATGGATGCCCAGCAATGACTGGCTCGGCATTGAGTCTCTAAACGGAGGTGTTGGTGCATGATCGAGGAGGATCCGGCTAGAAGAGAGGGGGTTGAGATCGCCTGCCAAAGCGAAACCCCTGATTCTTCAGAGCCATACTTTGTAACGAGGCGACGAGCTTTCATGTCGCAACCCCGAGACCGACCACCCGATGACCCGACCCGACCCGATGATCCGAGTACATGATATGGATGATGGAGCAAGACCGGATGAATCCAAGATCGGACGTGGAAGTCGGGGCTATGGAACAGGACGCGTCGGGGACAAATCAAACCTGCCCCGGGCCGAACACTCAACTGGATAGAGGGCCTGCCCTGCCTTGAGAATACCTGTTCAACACTCATCCCATCACGCATGGAGATGATGAAATCATCATACTCCAGCCAGATGGAAGGCAATTCGGGCATTCGTCTGGCGATTCATCATTAGCCTACGAGCCGATGCAGAACGTCATTAGATGATGCAAAAACACGTACTCGACATGCAACTCTGAATCAGGCCAAGACTCAAAAGGGTCTGAGCATGCAAATGAGTGCAGGAGAAGTAATTGGAGCCACAACCCAGATGTGGCTGGTCGACAAGAGGAGGAATCACGCCAGCCTTTCCTGTCTGGGCTCTCATGGGAGAAGGAGATGGCAAATGACGAGGCTTTTTGGGAAACGATATCTTTGAAACGATACCCAAATAACGCGAAATGAGGATGATATATATAGTGTTTCTATGTGCTGTGCATTCACCGCGGGTGTTTGAGATGATCTGGAAGGGAAAGATAGTGGAAAATGAAATGAAATCAAGTTTAGGATTAACCTGGTGCTTATATCGGTGCCATAGTCGCAGCCCGGCCGTGTTCAGCTTGTATCAAATGGTTCATTAGGGGGAAGGGCAATCCTCGTGGAACGGGGACTGACACAAATCGAAGTAACCACCCATATCGAGAAGGGGTATAAACCCACGTCCAAAGAGGACGTCACCAACTCGTCGCAGTAAATGCTTAATGTCGTGGATTCAACGCCCTAGTTGCTAGTTGCTCCATGTTACACCTCATATTCACTTCCATTCCACCAACTTGACTTTGATGCTCCCAGCTTATGCGAGATAATCTCTAGACCCCCAAGACCGCAGATACAAGGTAGACAAAGTACGCAAAGGCCAAATTAGGGGCAGTAGTTGGTTTATTCCGCTGATCGAATAGTCTGCTACGGCTAGGAATGATCCGTCAACACCTTCTGCGACGTCCACCGCACCGAAGATGTACGCCCCATGTCGCCCAAAGAACCCATCCATCCCATTATAGCTTATGTCGTCCTGTTTCACCGTGATAGCAGATAGCCTCCATAGCCCGATACAAGCCCTCCAGCGAGAATGGCGGCATAATTGGGGAGGAGCATTTACCCTCCACCAACCACAGAAACCGCATCGCCAAATCAAGAAACTCCGCGAGGCGAGTGCGAGAAAGCTCTCTATTCAAGACTCTTCTTCATCCTCGTCTTCATCTTCATCGTCATCGTCCTCGTCTTGGGAACCTACAGACAGAACATGTCAGTAATGGGCGGCAACACCCTGTGCTAGAGATCAAGCGCGTATTGGTCCCAAATACCGTCATCGTCGCTATCGCTGTCTGCATCTCCGTCATCCGGAGTATAGTGCACAACCACTTTGGGGATCATCTCGCCGACAAAGTGCTTCCAGTCAGGGCCAGTATATTCCATGGCGTTCTTGTTGTCCGCCTGAAAGTTGACTGGGGATTTTACCAGTCGCGAAATCCATTGCTGCAAGGGGAAGCTGATTTTGATATGATGTAGATCGAGGCCTGGGACGTCCTTGAGCCGTTCGAGGAACTTGGTCCAGAAGCTGACCTTGGGAGGGGGGCCCATCGAATCTTTGGGAAGGGGCCGAATAAGTATCACTTTATGCATCTCCAACCGTTGGAGGGTCGGAGCCAACTGTCCAAGGGCTTCCAGCACTCGACTCGGGGCCAACATCATCATGCCCAAGTTGAGCTCCTCGAGCTGCGGAAAAGAAGGCGACGGGGGCCCAGGTGGTGGGATGCCAGCTGGCACGCTTGGTGGGGGAGATGCTGGGTTCACCGGAGCTCCAGATGGTGGAGGATTAGAAGACTGACCGAGCCATCCAAGAAGAGCTCCTGGTCCGGACGCGCTACCCTGAGTTTCGTTGATGCGCAGGTGCTTGACATTTGTGACTTGAAGCAAGAACAGGCGCAGCTTTGCATCCGGAAAGGTGGCTAAAGGGAAGGCCGAAAAGCCGCCATCTCCGGTCAAGCAAATATCCAGATGCAGCTTCTCCAGGTTCTCAAGAACCGGGATCACGGACGCCTCCATGTATGAAGGCATGCTAAAGGCAAAGTCGCGCAAGTAGTTTCCAGAACGAGACATGTATTCGATGCCCTTTGGTCGAGCCCCAGCCTGGCCAAGGGCAAAGAGAACAGAGCTGAAGACGGTGCTGCCGTACGAAACAAGGATCGCAGGGCCACCTGTGGTCTGACTAGGACGGGTTCCAGTTTCGTTGTATGCTGTCGTCGAGCCATAGCTGGTCCACTGTCTATAGGGACCATCCCGGGTGCGGCGGGTCGAGTTAAAGTCGCGAAAGACGACATCCTCGAGGTGCTTCAGGTTGCGGAATGCTTCAGTAAGCATATCGCGGTGGTAGCCGTTGCCAAGGAGGGTGACCTGTCCAGTATAAAGGTCTACCAGACGAAGACTCCGAGCGTCGTTACCGTGGATGTTAGGGACCTGGGGGAAACGATCCAAGCCGATGTGTACCTTGCGGAGGTGGCGACTGAGGCGACTCTTGGAGATTTCAATCAGGGCCTGGAGGCTTTCTTCCGAGATCATGAATTGCTTGCGGGTGAAGAACTCGTTGGTAAAGGACGTGTAGAGAGCCTGCTCCATGGAGCGGCACAACAGGCGGACCTTGCCCAGCTCGGGGGTGTTGAGAAAGTAGGTGATGCGAAGAAGAATCTCCAGAGGAATCTTCTGGATAGGAGAACCAGAAGTGGCAGGATCCAGCGAAGCTGAGGCGCTTCCGTCTGTCATGACGGTGTCCGGGTCAGCCATGACGAGATGAGTCTGATGCTGACAAGGCCTGGGGTGTTGCCAAGATGGTCTGAAGGGGAAATGAAGAGGGTTAAAGAGAAAGAAGGGGCGTAGATGCTGTTTAAGTCTAGTTCCCGGGCTGTCTCGGTCTTAAAAGAAGCTGGGCGCGGTAGATAGAGTGGTTGGCTAAAGATGTTCGTGAATGTACTTGGCTCAACAGGCAGCAAGCCGGTAATCGATCCACCTTATCGGTTAGCCGTGCTGTCCAGTAAGCGATGGATGAGCAACGTCTTACCAAATTGAGCAATCACGCACTCTGTAGAATGTGTGGATAGCGAAACTATACACTCCGTGTAGAGCGTTGTTTGTTGTCGAGATGAAGAAGATGAAGGACAAAGGAATTGCTGCTGCACAGGGCGTGATGTTGAAACGGAAGGTGCAGCTGCCCAGGTCGGTCTGCGACAAGGGGATTCAGCCCAGTGAGGCAGCCCCTCGCTAACCCCAGGGGGGGACTCGATTGGTGGACTAGGCGCCATGACGACGTTTGCAGCAGCGTTGAGGCAATCTCAGAGTGAATCCACTGGCGGCGAACAGATACCTAAGGATAGATCTGTGAAAATACCTATTTGTATGATTGACTTCTATTTTCGCGATGATGCACTGTTTCCTGCTTCCTGCTTTTTCCGTGCAACTAGGTGGCAACTGAACAAGTCTCTAGGTACATATACACCAACCTTCGAGTGTCACCCATCTCATTCCGCAAGGTTACAGTCGATATAACCATTCATCCTTGATGCTCTAGGCTTCAGGGCCCAGATATGTCTATCGGATTCCGTCCATGACTCAAAAAACAGGCAACAATTCCCACATGGAGGGCTTAATTGAGCCCACGTGATCTCGTGACAATCTCGTGTGGGGCCTTGACCTTTGTGGCGCGTGCTGGTGCCTGGAAGCGCGTCATGCTCTGCGGAAGGAGCTGAGCTGAGGTTAATTGGCAGAAGGAGAGTGACAGAATAAGTCGAGCACTTTGTGTGAGGGAGCTGCTGGCTTATCCGTGGAAGACCGCTCTCGAGAATTCCTATGAGAGAAATTAAACTGTAATCTAGTAACGCATGATGCAATTGCTTAAAAAATCGCATTAATTAATCGAGAATTTGCAAGGCCAGGTTCGCTTCGTACAAGTCTCAGCACCCATGGATCCATTGTCTTGACAATTCCTTCAGCCCAAAATGCGCCTCGCTTCAAGTGGGGGGTTTCAGCCTGGATATGGTACCTTCCCTTTGAGCTGGAAGCTGGGGTGCAAGCGGCTTCACTTCAATGCGCGGTGACTTTAAAATGGGAAGGCACCACCTCTTCTCCCACATCCTCCTCTCGATTTTTCTCTGCATCTTCTCCTCTCACATCTTACCTTTCTCACCATCTCACCACCAATCGTTTCCCCCTCGTCAGACCCATCTCGCGCAATTAGCCAAGGATTTTTCCCCTACTCGGCGATTGCTGGATTCGGTCTGTTATTGTTGACAATTGTTGGTACGACGCCGCAGCTCTCAGCCCCTAATTTCGCCCCCACAGCAAGACTAACACAGCCCGTCATAAAGGCCTGCCCTCGTCTGAGATCAGCTCAAGTCAGCTCTACCCATCTCACTCTGCCACATCACGTCACCCCTTTCTTCAGACCCTTTCCCTCACGAAATCACAACAATGCCTCCCAGACGAAGAGCCGCTGCAAAGCCCCCAGCTGATCCGCCTTTGGACGGCTGTGCTATTGCGTTGAGCGGCAAGTTTGACGACGTGGACCACAACCACGCCTCTTTGGAGGCCGTCATCCGTAAGCATGGCGGAACTGTCACCAGAAGCGTCACCAAGGCCACAACCCATGTCGTGTGCACAGAGTACGACTTCAATGCCGGCACCACCAAGATCACGGCTGCCAAGACCAAGGATCTTCCTTGCATCGACCCCTCTTGGATCGTCGATACCGACTCCAAGGGCACCAAGCTGAATGCGGACGATTACATTTGGTCTGCTGCCCCAAAGAGTAACGACACCGCCAAGGCTGCCACCAACGGGACTAAGTCCCGGAAGAGAACCTCCAAGACTGATGATGAGGAAGAGGAGGAGGAGGAGGATCAGCCTCGAGCCAAGCGATCAAGAAGCGCCACTGCTGATTCCAAGCCCAAGACCACCAAGACTACCAAAGCCAAGGCTACTAAGGCTACCAAGGCAAAGACCACCAAGGCCTCCAAATCAAAGGTTGCCGTCAAGGAGGAGTCTGACGAAGAGGAGGCCGAGGAAGAGGAGGTCGAGGAAGAGGAGAAGACCAAGGAAGACAAGGTTGTCTCCGAAGGCCAGTTCATCAAGAAGAAGGATGTCAAAATCCCCCTTGATGAGTTCTGCACTCTTCCCACGTACGAGGTCCACGTCGACCCTGACTCGGGTATGATCTATGATGCCTCGCTGAACCAGTCCAACTCGACCAACAACAATAATAAGTTTTATCGTATTCAGGTCAGTTTTCCCTCTCCGTCTTCTCAACTTGGTCTAAAACTGTGACAGGTCTTGAAGGATCCCAGGTCCGCAACCTTCAAGACTTGGACTCGATGGGGTCGCGTCGGTGAAGGCGGCCAGAAAGCCGTCTTGGGCAATGGCTCCCTTGACGATGCCATCAAGCAGTTTGAGAAGAAGTTCAAGGACAAGTCGGGCCTTACCTGGGACAACAGAGGCGACAATCCCAAGTCTGGCAAATACGCCTTCATTGAGCGTAGCTACGACCCTGACTCTGACGACGAAGAGGAAGAGGAAGATGCCAAGGCAGTCAAGAAGGAGGCCGGCGAAGATGAAGAACCTGCACCCGAGTGCACACTGGAAAAGCCCGTCAAGGAGCTGATGGAGCTCATCTTCAACCAGCAGTACTTCCAGGCCACCATGACCTCCCTCAACTACGACTCCAAGAAGCTTCCTCTGGGCAAACTCAGCAAGGCGACCATTACTCGTGGTTTCCAGCAGCTCAAGGATCTTGCGGCTCTCCTGGACGACCCTACCCTCGCTGCCAGCGAGTGGGGTTTGAGCATGCCTGCGGCGACTGAGCAACTCTCCAACAACTTCTACACTTTGATCCCTCACGCCTTTGGCCGTAACCGACCGCCAGTCATCCGTGACAACGCGATGCTCAAGAAAGAAATAGAGCTTCTGGAGAGCTTGTCTGACATGAAGGATGCTGCCGACATCATGAAGATTGATCGCAAGACGAAGGACACTATCCATCCTCTTGATCGTCAGTTCCAGGGTCTCGGCCTCGAGGAGATGACATCCTTGGACCCCAAGGGCAAGGAGTTTGTCCACCTCGAAAAGTATCTCAACGATTCTCGTGGCGCCACTCATCACATGAACTACGAAGTCCAGGATATTTTCCGCATTGAGCGCCAAGGCGAGACTCAACGCTTTGACAACTCAGAGTATGCCTCGATGAAGTCTGACCGTCGCCTCCTCTGGCACGGCTCGCGATGCACCAACTTTGGTGGTATCCTTAGTCAGGGTCTGCGAATTGCGCCCCCCGAGGCCCCCGTGTCTGGTTACATGTTTGGCAAGGGCATTTACCTGGCCGACATGTCGTCCAAGTCGGCCGGCTACTGCTGCTCGGGCATCTCCAACGGGCATGCTCTTCTGCTTCTATGTGAAGCTGAGCTCGGTGATCCCCTTCAGAAGCTGACACAGGCCGACTATGATGCCGGCGACAATGCCAAGGCCAAGGGCATGCACAGCACATGGGGACAGGGTAACACGGGCCCAAGCAAGTGGGTGGACGCTGGCATTGTTCATGAGAGCCTCAAGGGCATCAAGATTGTAAGTTTCTGGTCTTTCCTGTGCGCCTTCCTTTTCTAACAGTGTATCACAGCCCGATGCCAAGGTCAAGCCAGGCCCTACTGGTGTCAAGAACGCCTCGCTATACTACAACGAGTACATCTGCTACGATATCGCCCAGGTCAAGCTCCGCTATCTCCTTCGCGTCAAGATCTAGAAGACGGCGTTCATCTAGATGACAAGTTTTGATTCTCGCTCAGCTCGAGGGGTTTGGGCGCTTCGATGGAGTTTCGGGCGTTTTGCAATTTGGTCACCCTGAGGCACAGTTTTGGGTGATGGGTCAATATCATCATGCGGGACTCCCTTGCGACCAGGTTCTATCTGTATCTCGGAGTTTTCTTATTCTTATCGCGTCGGCGTACCAGGTGGTGGATTTGACCAAGGCAAAAGCGGTTGCAGCGGAGAGCATGTTGTCAGTCGATATGGATGATAGTATGCCCTGGCGATTTACTTGATAGTGGCCGATGGCCTGTATGTAGAGTCATTGTGTACCTAGACCTGCAATAACATGTTTACTTGGAAGAAGGCGAGGTGTGATATGGTTCTAGAAGTGCAAAGCATCACCCTATATTGTGGCGGTTGAAGGCCATGATTGTTCGTATTCATCGCTAAACATGCTCGACACCAACGTATATACTCATGATGCACACCTTGGTATATCCTCCACATTCTCTCAAGAATCTGCCAAAAAGCAGCAAAAAACAGGCCATCATGACATCCAACATGCTCGTATGCAAAAAGTCCATAACCCAAGAGCCACGAGGAGGTTTGCCCAAGCCATGAACTAAACCACGCACATAGCCTCAAGTCTCTAAACCAACAAGGTCAAATCCATCGACATCAACAAATGATGCCAAACATGCTCCTCCAACAATAGACGCCCAAGCGCCAAAGCAATAAACAAAAACAACTATTGGGTATAATAAAGAAAAAGACTCTCAACCAAGACCCATGAACTCGTTCTGTCGCAGGAAGCTAGACGCCAACTCGTCGCCTCCGTGCTCGGCCGCTTCCATCCAGTGAACGGCGACACACATCAGCCCCGGATCGCTCCTCACGTCGTTCTCCTTGCCGCCCTTGCCATCGCCGCCCCCGCTCGAGAAACCCGAGCCTCGGGAACCGCCTCCATTGCCGAGTCCGTGGCCGCCACCGCCGGGCCCGCTGCCACTCAGGCGGCTCCGGTCGTTGCGGCCGTACTTGTCCATGACGGTCTGCTTGAACACCTCGCGAGGCTTTGAGAGGGGGAGAGTTGTCCGCTCAACGTACTCGGGGTTGGACAGGTAGAACAGCGCCAGTTCACGCTGTGCTGTTGGGAATCCTTCCTTGGCCGTGATGGCCCACATCTTGCCAGCATCGTCCAGCTTGTAAGTGGTTGAGGGTGGTGGCGGAGTGCCAGTTGAAGACTGAGGCACATCTGGTATCGTGTTATCGCTGGGCTTCCGCACGTGCGTGTGGGCGGCCACAACTTCGTCCGCCATCTCTACCATGGTTCGGCAGACCTCCGCCTTGAGCTTGAGGGCTGCCAATGCTGTGTTCCAGAAGGCCTTGCCTCTCTCTTGCTTGTCCAGAACCGACGGCGGTACGAAAGATGCGATGAATTGCAAGTCACGGAAGAGGGACTTGGGTCGGATCGATGCCTCCCGGAAGAGAGCCTGCAGCTCCTTGGTAATGACATCGGTGTTGATGTTTCCTCCTGACATGATGGACCGTGTCTCGGAGCTGGCCTGCCGTGGGCCAAAGAAGGGGGTAGCAAGTTGCGACTGAAGTGCTTGGGATCGTCGCTCCTTGACATTGTCGATTGTTCCCTCCAATGGCGTGGGACGAGCGTTGCCGTGCTCTGTCACAACGCTTGAACCAGCATCAGACCTATTCCATCGAGGCCTCTTTTGTGCGTTCGACTGCAGCGCAGCCACAATGAGGTTCTCCAGCTCATACAGGGCATTCAGTTTTGCGTAGGGATTTGGATGGACGCAGAACATGTTGAGCAGTCGCTGATAAGCCTTCTTGAACGGAAACTCGGACTTGTCCTCCTTTGCGGCCGATAGGCGCGGCGTCGAGTCGTTGGTGACCACCCCATCGTTGATGATTATAGGAAGGCTCTCCGAGGTCTCTGACGCCCGCTCAGAAGTCGACTCTCCGGCTCCCCGCAGGTTGCCAAAGCTCTTCTTCTTCTCAATAACTCGAGGTCGTCCAGAGCTTCGTTTCTCCTTGATTTCAGATCGACGTCTCGCTGCCCGGCGGTCCAGAGCATCCTTGCGATCGATGCACTGCTGGCCCAGGTTGTCAAACCACGCATCCGTCTCTGAGCCTCGGGAAAAGACTTGGTTGCCAAGGTCAGAGAGCAAGAGACTGACGAGGGATTGTCTCAGCTCGCCCAGGAAGCGGGTCTTTTCGTCGTCAACACGCTGCTGCTGGAACACCGTCTCATTGGAGGACGCCGACGTTCCTGGGCGTCCAGTAGAGTAGCTCGCGGTGGACGGCGCAGTACCATGCTGCAGCGGGTGGGAAAAGGTTGTAGAGAGGTTCGTCAAGCTGGTAGTGGGCGAATAGCCTCTGGATGCACCAGAGCTAGGCGACATGACGGGCTGGAAAGGCGACCAGAAGGTGCTGGCTGAGTCGATGGTATGCGCCGGTGACGTTCGGTCAAAGTACTCTTGTCCGTCGAGAATATCAGACAAGGCCGAGCTCGCCCGTGGCATGCTCTGCCGTACCGAATCAAGCGACTGTTGGCTGGGGTTGTGCATCGACAACGACCTCAAGTCTCGTGCCAACGAGTTTGGCCTGCTTGTTGTCGAGGGTGTGAACTTGCGGTCGTGTTCGCTGATGACGCTTGCAGAATCGTCTCCGGCCCATGACAGCTCTCGCTCTCTCGCTCTTGCGCGGTCGTAGCCTAGCTTGTCGCGCTTGTACAGCTCGCTCGACCAAAGGACCGGAGCCTCCCGGATGGTCTCTCCTACGAGCCGCGAGATGCACTTATCCACCTCATAACAGAATCGGTGGATTCTCTCTTCGCCCATACAGAAATTCTCAATGCCGCGGCTCTGAAGCCAAGCAGCAGTCGCCTCAGCTGGGTCATCGCTGAGCTTGTTTGGCCCTCCCTGCTCTTCAGAAGCTGCAAGGAGATCCATAATCTGAGACTCGGTGCGGTAGAGATATGACGAGCTTGGTCCTCGAGCCATATGAGCGCGGGATCGCTGGAAAGAGTCCCAGCGCCTGGGCATGCCCATAGTCTTCAATGCCTGGCATATATCGCGGCTATGGGCGTACTCTTTCGAATTGCGCACATCCGTGACGTACCACATCTTGTCACGCATCGCACGCACTCTCTTCATCATCCGGTCGATGATGCCTTCATGGCGCTCTTGGCTCTGTTTGAGCCAGACCAGCCAGGCATCGTACTCTTCAATGGCGGATGCTGATCGCCGAATCGAGTCCCTTGGTCCACGGGAAAAGATGTTGATGAGAACCGCGAATCCATTGTCTCGGAGGGAGGGTGATTCCAGCGCATTCAGTTGGTTGAGGGTCTTCCAGTACTGATGAGATGAGACGAAGTCGGCCAGAGCCTTGGACTGCGATGACGCTGCCTTCAGCATGGTGACGAGAACAGCCTCTGGTTGCTGGACCTTGGGGTTTGGCTCAGGTACAGATGAAGATTCCCGCTTGGAATCTTGGCCCCCCTCTTTTCCAACTTGCTTTCTGTACGGGTTTCGACTGGCCATCGACCTCTCCGTAGTGATAATCTTGCTCTTTGACTTGTACCTCTTGAGTCCAGAGGCACGGTTGCTGAGCTGGGTCCGCCCATTCTCGGGTTCGAGACTGCGAGGAATCTCATAATCTTCAACGAGCTTCAGAATCGAGTCGCGAAGTTGATGGTAGTCCTTGTCAAGCTCTGGGCCGTCAGAAGCATCTTCCTCGTCCGTGTCGGTGCTTGATGAATTCTCCTCGTCGTCAAGCTCATCGTCAGGATCAAAGGTCATGTTTGTCGACAAGCTCTTCCCATCAGCAGAGATGAAGAGAACAACCCATCGCTCCGCACAGGGGTGGCAAGATCCACGGACAGTGTCGGCGCCTAGGTTCTGGGTCATCTCATGGAGGGCCAGGCGCAGGCGGTAGCCATCGTCCTCGTACTTGTTGAGGCGCCTCTGCATGTCCGAGTCCATTGCTGGGGGGGAATATCGCTGAGGAGTCACCGACGTCTGCTCGTCCATGTACCCGTCTCGAGTCGTTGTATCACTAAAGACGGACGAGGCGCTGGTGCTGATGATGGAGGCAGTGTCAAAGTTATTCCGTGGGTTTGACATGGAAATAGGCTGCGAGATGGCAGACATGCCAGAGATGGAGGCAGGACCCGATCTGAAGCTGCCCGAGGCCGCTGATTGAGGCCTCCTCTCTGGGAATATGGCATTTACCAGGGTCACCAAGTCTGCCGGGCTGATGACCAGATAGGGGTGGACCTCCTTGGTTTCCCTAAGGGATGTGATGGACCTCGCTGGGAGTAGCTTGGCGGCCGGTATCTTGGACTGCGATCCCTGGAATCGGGCGAGGATACTCTCCACATGGCCCTTGATCTTTGGGGGCACTTCCACAGGGACGCAGGTCGCCGAGGGCTTCCCGCTCCACATGCTCGAGACGTACTCGTGGGCCTTCATGGCAACCTTTTTGAGAATCTTCTCGCGCGCATAGGGCGTGATGTGATACTCAGCCAGCATGCCATAGGACTCGGGGTGAATGATGACGCCCAAAAGGAAAACGAAAAAGAGACATCTCCAAACCAACCACCGGGAGGTGTTTTCGACGTACTTGTTGTCCAGTTTCTGGAGGACGGCATTTCCAAGTTCCAAAAGTCCTTCGGGGATTCCAGTGGCATCTTCGTCATCGACCAACTCAAACAGCTGGTTCACTGCCCTCTCGTAAAACTCCTTGGCAGCGACCTCGTCCGAGTGGTTCCAGTCCGAGAGGTTGAACCGTGTGCCGTGCTGATCCTCGGCTCGATCCAGAAGGAAGGCTCCGTCCTCGAGAATCTTCATCAGGTACCATTCCATGTTAGACTTGCCCGACCAATCGCGCATGGCGGTCCAGATGTTGAGAACTGAGATGAGGAAGTGCTCGCCAGTGGATTTGGGCTCCGAGATCAGGCGTGCCAGAGCAGTGGCCCAGATCTCGGTGCGCCGCTGATCCTCGGAGCTATCGGGTCCGGCAGAGTTGGCGAAGCAGGTGTGGATGAGGATCGAGAGAGGGTCGTGACGCTGAAAGGACAGCAATCGTTCAATATCCACGGCGGTGCTGCTTCTTCCGGACGCACTTGCGTGAGACCTTCCAGCAGATCGACCATGAAACGGGAGAACGGATTCCACGGGCTCCAAACCTTTGTGGTACGACAAGAACGAGTTTAACTCGGAGCTTGACAGGGAACATATACGAGTGGCCAGGTAATCCGGGTTCGTGCGAAGCTGCGTGAGAAAGTCCATAAAGGTATCCCGGGCAGAGGCGGACATGTCGTGCATGAAGGGGGTGATGGATTTGAGCGGACCAAGAGCAGCTGAGTTAGTCGGGGTATCCAAACTTTCAGAAGAACCAATACCAGAGGCGAGGCCCTCCATCTCGGGATCGAGAAGGGCGTAGCGGCGGAGCTCGTCGCAGCTGTTGCGGACATCATGGATGGCGTTGTAGAGGGCGGAAAAGTTCTCCTTGTCGTCCCGGCGGAAGCTGTCGACCAAGTTACGATGGGCTATCTCTCCACAACGGGTCAGGCGGGCGCTGAGAGCGGTAGAAACCAAATTCCTCTGGAGTCGCAGACGGGTGTTGGCGCGCTTGCGCTCCTGGTACTTGGACAGTCGCACGAGATGGGCCAGCTCCTCGAGGGTCGTGCTCTCGTTTTCGGGGGACAGGTGCGGGTTTGTATACTGGGAAACATCCTGCAGAAGCTTAGGGAACGCCGAGGTGCCAGAGGGGCCGTCGTCGTTCTTGGAGTCGGAGGGTTTCACGGTCGAATCGACAGGGCCGTGTCGCGGGCTCGGCTGGCCTGGCATGTTGGGCTGTGCCACGATCGGCTTGCGGGAGGACATGGCTGGTGAGTGTTGCTGGGCATGACCCCGATGGGCGTTGTCGTCGGAGCGTCGTAGCGGTAGGGTTTGCGTCGCGTTGTGAGCTGGTTTTGGGCTCGGGGAGCGGCGTCGACGAGGTCGGGGGGGTTGCACATGGATGTCGATGGGCGGAGCGGGCGACGTCGAATCTTGCGCGACCGAGGATGACACGGCTGTGCGGCGGCCAACTAGATCAGCACAAAGAACTACCTTGGGAGGCCTGTAGGAGCCAGAGCGAGGGCCATAGAGCCCAGGCTAGGTGGTGGGTTCACAGCGGCGACGTCGGAGCAGACGTACTGGGAGAGGAGTGAACGCGGACGGGCGAAGACAAAGATCGCTGCATAGAAACCATGCTGAGCCCATAAAGGAGCTCTAACTCGCAACCGCACAGCTCCTATGGCAGCTCTCGACGAGGACGAGGGGCTGCTCACGGGTCTGCCGGGCGAGTGTGTCGAGGTCGAAGGGTATTGGGCAGCGAGCCAAGCAATAACAGTCGCAGGTCGAGACGGTCGTGCAAGCAGTCGGAGAAGGTGTGCTAGGCCGGCCAGCAACGATGTAGAAGGGCAAGGCGAGGTACCGTAAGGAGTGACAAGGCGCGCGAGGATCGAGTATAGCGCGTTCCAAACTGCAGCTCTGGCGCGGGAGGAACTGGGATCGTATTACGGGATTGGAGTCGCACGTCGGAGTCGCCCAAGACAAGACACAGAGAGTGACAGAGAGCGGGAGAGGAGGAGGAGTCTATAGCAGAGCAGAGGGAGAGGAGGGGGAGAGGAGAGAGGAGACAAGAGGTGGGGGACAAGTCGAGAGGTAAAGCCCAACCACGATGAGGATAAAGTGCGGTAGAAAGAGAGCGAGCAAGAGGGAAGGAGGCAACTCTGGACCTCATAAGATGGCAACAACAGCAACAAAAGGGGGCTCACGCTTCACAGCTGGCACCTGCTGGTTGCGCCGACTGCATAGAGGCAAAAAAAGAGCACTCGAGCAGAAGGGGGGGGGTGGTCGTCTTGGGCTGGGATAAGGATGGGATTCGATATGATGGGGTAGAGGTATGGATGGCGGGCGCGGGAGCACGAGCGGCGGTACAGTTAGCAGGTGGAGCATTCAGGTTCCCACGGCGCGGTACGTACCACGGGCGGAGCGGGCGGGCGATGCGACTGGCGTGCGCGCTAAGCCCCTCCGGGCGACGGAGACGCGGCAATGCGGGTGCGAGATTGAGCTACGATTGGGCCGCCGGGCCCCTGCTGCTCTATGCGGGCCCGGTACCTGAGCCCTGTGCCATTCGCACGTGTCAGCCAGCGCCTGGGTCAGGTCGGGCCGGGTGCCCCAGCCTTGGGGCCTGAGAGGAAAAACCATTAGCAGCCCGGTGAGTTGTGCGTTGGCAGGCGCTAGAATAGAGGGGGAAGAGACGCTCCAGGCTGGGCTCCCTAGGAAAAAATACTCGCTCGCTAATTTCTCGAGGCTGAGTTGTTCTTCTGGGAACTCCCTTGCTGTTTGTTGGTTTGGTCAAGTTGCTTCTTTGAGTACATGCGCCGAGACAGAACCAGTCCCGTCCATCTGGTCGAGATTAGGTACGGCAGAAGTGGAAATGTGATACGCATGTACGGATACGATTAAATTGTTTGATACTGTTTTTTGGGCACGTTACTTTCATGACAACGGAACATGTAGGTACAACAATCCACGTTAAAGATCCATTGCTGAGGTGGCTGAGATGACTTGCAGACATTGACATTACGAAAAGAAACGAACAACAGTCTTGTGCGACACATCTCTTTTTTCCTCAGTCTAATCATCTCGTTGTCTTGACAAAAAGGAAAAAAGGTACAGTAAAAAAAAAACAATCGAGTAATAATGTGACTTTGGTGTGACTCTAGGCTCTGAGTTGTCACTGCATTCCCGCCAGCCCAGCAGAGACCGACCGCTCGCTTCCTGATCAGCAGGAAGTTTAAAATAAAAACGGACCAAACATTTACTTCCACGAGTAGTAGAGGACGCAAAAAACAAGTTTGACGAGAGGAAGAGGAAGAGAGGAAAAAGACGGTAAATGAGATGCATGCATGTCCCCGTGTTCGGATATTGACTCTTTGGATTTCATTTGGGTCCTGTAGGTTGTCGGGCATTTTACATCCCTTGCATTGGATGGATGGATGCAGATGAAATTTCGTTGGGTTGGAGGTTGGAAGTCAAAGTGCATTCTCCCGCATAATACACCATCATCTCGAATATCTTGACGCAGCGACTGCCATGTGTGAGAAACCATGTACACGGACATGACATGTTTCATTCATGCTGTACATGGCCAGTAACAGTTTCCATCAATTCATTAGCACCTCCCTCCCAGCCAGACCCTTTTTCC